>JAQFJA010000001.1:2183832-2196673 GCA_029874485.1 Naso brachycentron
CCAAGCTGCACCAAAATTGTCTGGGTGAGTATATGAGCATATTTATTCCTATAAATAAGGTCCAGGTGTCAAAAAAAGGGAATTCCCCTTTAACCATTTCGGGGTACTGGACCGCCTGCATATTTTTTGAAATGTTGGCCCACACTCCGGCCAAAAATATGTAGTATCTTTTTTGGCTCTTAATCTTGTGTTGTTTCTCCCGTTGGCAGGAGTCTGTTTGACCGGTGTCTGTCTTCTTCTTAGTGTTTATGTGTTTGCAACTTAATTTCAAGCGATGTATGCTGAATTTTGCAATCAGTGAGTTTTCAACAAGACATTCCTGCAAACCTTTCACAATAAAGGCCTATTAAGAAATAATGTCTGTCCACTGAAACGCTAGAAGGCTCTGTATTAGAAAAGAAAACAGGAAGTGTTGAATTAGTGTCAACAGCATAATGCCGGAGTGGATCAAAATGAGGCCTCATATTAGTGTATGACCAGTATTATACTGGAACTGGAAATAAATGCCTGTTATCTCTTGCATTTGAGGCAAACAAAGTTCCCAGTCACTATTTGAGGAACAACATGGTCCAATTCCAAAGTCCACCCTTACAGACTCACAGGCTTTAAGGCGTGTGCACGTGAAGTCCGTGAGGGCGTAAGTAAGTCTGTCCCACTGCAAAATCGCAAAGTGTGTGCATGCTCCCAGTGGACATTTTGAGCCCTTAACTGCACCCCTCTCATAACTCCGGAGCTTTGCAGGCTCGGCTGAAGGGAATGCCCCACAATTCATTACGTTTTGACGCAACCTCCGGTCACCAGCATCATCCCTCAAAGGAAGTGGGCTGTAATCAAAGAGAATCTGCAGAGGGTGGGAGGTGACACGGATGTGTTTACTTTTTTAAACGCACTCGTGTTTTCAATTTCACAAGCATGTTTTATAAATTTGAACGCATGTTTTACATTGCATGTGCATTTTATGCATAATTCGCATTTCCCGTTTTATTAAAACACATGCAATTTATAAAACGTACATGTAAAAAAAGACAACGTGCATGCCATTAAAAAAGATGCCTCTGTGAGAATCCAACGACCCCTAAAGAAAGAGGCGTTTAGGCCATATGTGAGTAAAACACAGCTTAGGCTACCGGCAATGCAAACAACGATTCAAACAACGGTGCTTCTTTTGGGGGTTTTTTGTTCTTTTTTAACACAGCGAGTAAAAAAACAAACACCTGGATTCATTCAGCTGAGAACAGAACATGAGGCACATTTTACTGGACACAGAAATGTCAAATGAGTATTTAACGGGGTTGGGAGAGTCACTGCAAGTATTCTCATAGAATCACTAATTAGTAATTAAAAATGTAAAGTAACGTAATTTTAGATCACCTTAAGTCCAAACATAAGCTATGTTAAAAACCCACAATGGTATGACATGTTTCAGCGTCATCAAGGTCACGTGAAATGCTGCAAAGTGCTGTCCCATTCCTATTTATACCATTTCAAGCCCTCTCAGCCTCTCTCACTTAAACACCTAGGAAGTGATGTCAGCAAAGTCAGTGAGGGCTCAGGGCTTAAGTCTTTAGGGGGGGACAATGGGCCTTTATGTCTGTAAGGGTCAAAGGATCTTTTTAAAATATATATTTAATTTATAATAATTTAATTTTATGGACCTCTTACAATTGCACTACGGACCACTAAACCTAGATAATCGAGCGAATACCAAACGGTGACAACGTCCACTATCATTTTGATATCCTCTGTTACAAGAGTCTAGTAAGTGTGTCGGTAAGAGAGTGTGAGAGAGTAAGCTGGGAGTGACAGTAAATGTGAATGGAGCAGAGGAAAAGGTTAGCATTGAACCTGTTAGTTTAGCAGCAAAAAGAAACAGTTTGTCAGTGAATAAAGGTTGCTGTTTTTCACGACCAGAGAGAAGCGACTTGTTTCCTAATTGCTGTAAATGTAAAGGGGCACAGCATGGCTTCGTTCATCAGCTGTAGAGGTAGAGAACAGGACCTGGAAAAAAACCTAGCAGAGTTTAGCTGAGCAGTATCATGCACTGAAAATGTGGCTTTAATGTGTTGCCATATGTTTATTGAAGCATGAACAATAGTGAGCTACTTTTCATAAATCTGATCATTAGGCTTTGCAAGCTCTCAAAAGAAATTTCAAAATTTTTGTTGCTTCTCATACCTTAAGGACATTTATTTCTTTGACACTTTTCAAAAGAGGCTTTATTTATTGCAACAACCGTGTTGCATTTGAATTTGTGAATCTCTAGATGCTTCGAGACTGATGACATGCCCCCAACTTTCGTTGCTTGACTGGGTGGAGACAATTACAGAGTTTAAAAAAAAACACCTTGTATTACAGAAATCAATCCTAAGTCTTTAGGGTGGTCCTTCATACTGGGGGTAGTGACTTGCTGAAGTCTTGTGTTGTTAACACTGTCCAACCAGCAATATATGTACTATGGGATGGCTCAGTTGCCGTCACCAAAGAAAACTCCTTCAAAGTTTGTTGAATTGCCACGTTTGCAGCGAAACATTTTCAGCTGGTTAAAATAAACATAATCTTTCATTTGGACATGATTCATCCGCCCAGCTATACATATCTGACTACACATTGGCTTTAGAGGACATTACAGAGTTACACCCGGAGACGGACTACCCAAAGTGCTAATGTTTTAATGGGAGCTGTTGCACACTTTTGCGATGGTCTGGACGTAGCAAAGCTGATGGGGAGTGATCAAATAACCTAACATTTCTCTGGGCATCCACTTTAATGTTTTAAAAAGTTTTTTCCGTGTTACAAAATGACTCGCTATATAGGAGAAAAGGCGGAGCACGCTATTTCCGGGAAGGCGTCTCCTTTTTAAAAATGTAAGGGGCGTTACTTTGTTAGCAGCAGTTCTCGCCACCATCCCAGCAACTGCCTTGCATTTTGACGTCCCCAGACGATTGGCAGGCGGAGATCTCTGATTGTCTGGTATTGCGAGACTATCTTGGTGTTTAAAATGCTCCTTGCTAATATTTCGTTCGCAGGGAGCAACACATTAGGAGGAATAGCTAACTCCATCCTTTTCACTGCTCAGTTTCCTCAAGAACTCCCTCAAACAGTCTTTTCAGCCAAGTACAACTTTTTTTTTTTCATTTCAAAATCTTGGTGTCTCTCTGACTGAAATGAAGCTTAGCAGTAGTTCAGGCAGTGCACTTGTACGGCCTTATTGATATGAGTTGTTTGCTAAATATTCTGCCGCATTCACAGCTGTTAGGCTTATGTGATATTTCACGTTGTTGATTTCACTAAGATTAGATGATTAAATCTGTTTATTTGGGAGAGTTGCTCCCTCTGCAGAATCCTCATCACTGTTCTGACTCATTGAAAGCTCCCCTAACAGCAGAGCCATTTCAGCCAAACTTAAGTGTATAACCATTTGGTATAAATACTCCTTCCTACTTCCTTGACGTAAGTGTTTCTGACTGCAATATTTTATTTCTTTAGATGACCTGTCTGACTTGGCTTCAGACAGACATTGCTAAAATGAGGGCTTACTTTCAACAATCATTTAACTGGCCATTCTAAAATAATGCTGGCCAGTGTCTGGCCTCCATGACCCTTCACTGTGCTTTTATACCAGTGACTTTATATTTTCAACATTATTCTCAGAGTGATGGGGCTGTGATAACAGTACAGCAGGGAGTGGGCTCAATGACAGTCCTGCTTCAGGGCTATATCGCTTCCTTCTTTCATGCTCATACTATATTTTCAGTCGTGTCTTTCTCTGAGCTAAGCAATTGCTAGTATCAATAATTGAGGTTAAAAAAAAATGCAATCAATAGTTGAAGCTGCTGTTGGCAACTTTTGCTAATGAGCTAACCAGCTGACGTTAACTGTAGTGTAAGACTCCTTGGGAAGCAACTCCACTGCAGCCGTTTGCGTCGGCTTGCATTTCATTTCATTCGCTGTCTCTCTCTCTTTTAAGTCCAGTTTGAATCGAGATGAGCGCAGTTGCACGGAAAGTTTCAGCAGAGTAAACTGGTCTGTCTCAGCTCGAGCCGACTGGCGGTGCTGCGGTGAGTCAGAGCACTGTGAGCTAATCAGCTCATACTGACATCACTTGTTGCTACTTGAATTAGGACAGAGACTGCAGAGAGTGTAACTGATTTTTCATTTTTCTGCAAAACCCTCAAAGAACAAATTATGGTAAAAACAGGGCTCATTGGAGACCAATTTATCAGCAAATGGTGTCTTTTTTCAATAGGGTTATACATCATAATGTCAAAGTTAAGCCAAGAAAGTTGTTTAGTTTCACTCTAACTTTACTAAATTTTTTTATGATTCAACGTGAGCTGGACAGAGGTTTGGTACTTTGGACTTCTGTTGGGTACAACATCAAAATCAGTTGCGTCAAAGCAAGTCAAAGTTTCCATCAAGTTAGCTACTGATAGGCCACTCCTGGTCCAAGAAATTTTCTGGCAAGTTCTCAGCATGTGCTCCTTTTAATGGCATTCTAATCTGTCAAACAAGGTCTCAATTAAAAGGAAAGAATGCAGATTCAGTCATTAGCTGCTATGGGAATTTGAGTTTTTCTCTGCTCAGGTACGTGTAAATGGCACTCAGATTAGTTTGCATGGGCGAAGAAATGATTAAAAAGTCTCACCTAGAGCACCTTCTCACCAAAGGTCTCGAGCTTTCTGCGAAAGGTACATGTGCGTGTTCATAGATGTGCGTGCATATATGCCCACCCAAATGTGTGTGTATATGTGTGTGTGATGGAAACACTGACTCCTCTAATCTTTAAATTACCTCCAAAAAAGAGAGCACTGACCTTTATACAGAAGTTATATAAAGTTCAATTTAACAAGCCTCTCCTCTATGATTTATTAACCTGAAATCTGAAGTGGATTTTTTTTTCTGCTGTGCCAGTTGGTTTGCTGTAAGAGATCATGGGCAGAGAAAAGTATCACCTGTGGAGAATTTTCAAGAGTTTGCCACTCTTTCCAAGTTTTTATCGGTGTGGGTTACATGCTCTCATTTGGTTCAGTTTCAGCTATTCCCCATTTGAACATTAGCGGTTGTATATTAGCTCAAGCGGCAGCTCAAAAATGACTCAGACATTGAAAAGCAATCATGAAAAGTGAGTCATGCTTCTGAGCCGTATGTGTCAGTTCATTTCCCCCTCTTTGGTCTTTGGTTTGCTTTGGCTGCTGGTGTCATTTCATCCCCTCACCTCTTTACCCACTCCTCTCTTGTAAAATCCCCCCTCCCGTCGTCCTCCTCCCATATCCCTCACACTGTACAGCTTGAGTTTATTATCTTAAGAGGGGAAGAAAGGAGGGGCAGTTACAGAAACAAGAAGAAGCGAGACAGAGCGAAAGGACAGAGGTAAACAATTGAGATGAGAACGTGAATGACACAAAGACAGAGAGAGATGGAGAAGAGGGGAGGAAGGGGGGAAGGAGATCTCCACCAAGCAGCCATGCAGCGTTTGAAGCAGGAAGCTGGCTAGACAACAGAGGCAGCTTTATTCCACAGACACAATGAGCGAACGCCACAATGGGAGTCATGCCGAGAGCAGGCCTGCGCTACACCGAGCCGCACACACAGGATTAAAGCGAGAACACACTTCAAGATCCACCCCATGAAAGGAAAGGGAGGGGATATATCTTACACACAGACAGCAACAGAGAAAATAGAACACAAAACGCTATCTGGGGAGCTTCTTTTGATGAAGACATTTTGTGAATAGTGTGATGTTTGCTCACCCTTTCATAATAGCTAAAGGTACATTGTGTTTGCCAAGCACCTTTTTTTTGGTGACGTTTTGAGAGATGATCCCAGCATTAGGGTGAAAGGAAGGACGAAAAAGGGACAAGTGGGGGAGCAAAAATCAAAGGTGCTTAAACAAACCGCTTGTCCAAATCGGCTATTTGTCATTCGGTGGGGATTTTTCTTCATTTTTTATCCTTCTCCCCTCAGTACACCTGGGCCTTCATGCCACTCTCCTGCTCTGTGTCTAAAGCTGTCGAGACAAATTTGCATAGAAAAGCCCTTTGCATATCAAACAGCTGGGACACAGAGCTCACATCATCTCTCATTGATTTACAGGGAGATGCATGTTGTGCTGACACGCTGGAGTTCATGTCCCCTTTACCTCCACCTGCCCTTTGTAGCCATATCTTAAACAATCACCGGCGGCTGTGGCGAGAGTGTGTTTGTGCATGTGAGTGTCTTTTCTGCCTCAGTGCAACGTGTAAATGTGTCCACATAAGCTCTTGTGTGTGTGCATGTATAACGCCACCTCGTTCACTACCTCTCGCACACGCTCTCACGCACGCGGTCAGCCCTCTTCCTGACAGGGTGCAGTGTGGCTGCTAATAAGGGTATTCGTCATGCCAGCAGCTCGCCGTGACAGCGCTCTCCGATGGGCCATCTCACAATTGTCCCTCAAATATGAACTTATCATTTAATTACACTTGGGGAGGGACTTGATTGCCTTGTCAAGATGCAGGTTAGTTAAGAGGAGAGAGATCTTGGCTGGCGACGACCTCGCCATCCTGACAAGCGCGGTGCTCATCACAGGATCATCTAAGCTTCACGTCCGCCCAACGGTGGGATCTCATTTCTCCACCTCTTTTTCCTCTCTTGCTCTCATAGTCCCCCTTGTCCGTCGTCCACCTGTACCGGGTTATTTTTCAAAACTCTGGCCATGGTGAAGATATTCAGAAACTACACTTGCAGTTTTTGACATGGGAAAACAGTTTTTGGCCTAAAAAAGGACAGACTGCATGAAATCATCTCTTTTGTTTACATAGTGCCAATGCTAACATTGCTAACATTACTATTAACATTAATCTACAGTTCCCCTTTATTCTCTATTGAGGAACAGTGATGTTAGAATGCATTATGCAGGTCACTACATAATCCAACACATATACGGCACATTTCAGACCACGCTGCAGGAGAAGGATAAGGATCAACCTTTATTAGCAGGTAGCCTACAAACGTAAGGCCACATCCACAAAGAATGGATAGCACCATGATTTGTGCAGAATTAGCACGCGCAGTCTGCCTCGCTTTAGCACGCCATCCACAAAAGAATTAGTGTTGGACAGCTGTGTGAAATTTGCCTCCCACTGTTTCAGTCCTTCCTTTATATTTCAGAACACAGACTGGTTCATAATGAAAACTGCAGAGAGCACAAATTTTGCAGAAAGCATCAGTTTCGTTTGTTGCTCTCAGTTGGCTGTGTGTTGCAGCTTTTTCACAGCAGCTGACACACGTGTCTTCAAAATAAAAAAAAAGTCTGTGCACTTTTACACACGTTGCAGTGTTTGCTTCATTGAGAGGATCGTCCAGGATTTGATGGTAATGTTCTTTATTCTGTTTCACATCCTCACAGGTCGGCTGTTACACACAGATCGCAGGTTTATACGTGAAGTTGTTTGCAATAAGGCAGCCTTTAGGTTTGGATCGTGAGCTCCATCTGAACTGTTTCATTTCAAAATCCAATATAAACTCACAACCCACTTGATCCCCCCCAACTGTCGATTCCGACCAAAATATTGCTCAATATCAATTCAATACCATCAAAGCTCACAAGCTTTGAAACAAAGAGAGAGAGTGAGGGAGAAAAATTGCACCAATTTAATACACAGGACTGGCGTTAAATAGCACCGCTGTAACTGCCTGTGGCAATTAGAGCTGGTCTTTGTGAATTAGGTGGTATTTGCGAGGTTTGTTTGCATAAGAAGGGGGCAATTTTGTGCCAAATTTTGGGATATTCCCTAACTCATATGCATGCAAATAGGACAGTCGGTGCAGTTTGCATGCATTTCACCCTCTGCTCATGCTTTGTGGATTGCACGCAATTTTTTCTCTCATTTGCACAGGTTTAGCGGTTAGTAGCGCAATCCTTTTGTGGATCTGGTCCTTAGCTTTTCTCCAGGCTTCTGATTGGGAAGTATGGCTTTGGGGTTAAGGTTATATTACCATCTGTCATTTAGTTTGGCACAGTCTTGATAGTTCTTGACAATTGTTTTGTTTTCATTTGGACAGTAGTTAATCGTCCAAATAAACTACTTGTGCCCATGTGGACAGGATTACTCATGTACAGGAGGGCTAAGCCTCAGTGCCTTTTTTTTAAAATCTCCTCACCCTTTCAGCAGGGTTTAAAAGAAGCTGCCTGCAGGACGTGAGGCAGTTAAGTGTTTTTTCCATTGTACCTCTCTGCAGTTCCACGTCCTCATTTGTTTTCATTTATGAATGCAGTTTTGTAAGAGTTCAGAGTTATGCAGTGTGCTGGTGGGTGAGTGTCTAGTGTTTTGCATGTTGAAATCCCATTGCTTTGCCTGCCCTAAATTAGTCCAGTGTCTGAGGTAATGAAATCACTCACAACATTAGGAAGTAACTTGGCATTCCTTTTTATTTCCTGTGCACTGCTTAACAGTTCTCCTGGGGGAAACGGGCTTTTGCCAATGAAAGTTCCACCCTGGCACAAGCTGAGTCTTCACAAATGAAGACATATGTCACTAAGAGAGAGAGAGGCTGGAGGCCTGGAGAACTTTTTAATCCAGCACATACCTCTCTGTTAACAAAAAGGCCTCATAAATTCAACCTTTCCAATGAGACACAAATGAAATTTGGAGCCTGAAGTTTTGGCCATTTCTCTCCTGGATGATTGGAATGAATATGGGGTAGTTAAAGTTTAATATCCTATTATGTGTGTCTGTTTTAACTTGCCTGGTTGCCTGGACTGTCAGAGACCTCTCTCTCTCTCTCTCTCTCTCTCTCTCTCTCTCTCTCTCTCTCTTTCTCTCTCTTTCTTTCTCTCTTCGTCTCTCGCTCTCTGGAATTTTTCTGGTATTTTCCAGCGCTTGAGCATTTGTAACAATCCCAATATGCTTTTTCATTCAACACATTGTGCTTCCAGAGTAAGATTTGTGTCATGTAGGAAGATTGAGGCTGATGTGACATACATAAGTGCATGGTATGTAAACCAGCTACAGACAAACCATTTCAATGGAAAAATGGAAAACATCACACAATGGCTGACAGAATTATACAAATGTATAAAAATCTTTCAAAGAGCTGACCATGACAAAAAAAGGAAACTCCCATGCATTTTTCAGGACAAAACACTGTGACAGAAACTTTACAAAGCACTTTTTAAAACAAAGATTAATAAAGGGAAAGAAGTTTCTAATATTTGTTTTTTCAGAGATGAGCTAAAGGAAGTCTTGCTTCTTCTTCAGCAGGTCGAATCGGAGGCCCTGACAGCCCACGCCCAAGTAAGCACACATGGAGAAATTAGCTTAATATTAGCATCAGCAAAGATTAATGGGACACAGGAAAAATGAACAAAGCTTACTATAGCTCGCTAACTATATTTTCACCCACAGCATATGCAACTTATTTCAACATGCTTGTGGAGTGGAGACGTTTTTTAAAGCTGGAATCTCAGGGGGTTTGTTGTTTTTTTCTTCTTCTTCTTTTTTTTGTGAGAGGCATTTAATGATTTTAGACCTTGGTGTAAAACTGTGTGCCCAGACATGGCGAGGAATTGGCTGCTCTTTGTTCTGGATTTCTATCTTTCATCATTGCATTCTGTTTCTGTCAGGCAGCCGATAACTTGGCATCTGCAGCGGAGGTGCTTCTTGTACACCTTCAACTTTTGACACTCAATCCCCTCATTTAGAGGAGATTAATTATAACAAAGTATCTGGCAAATGTTGTTTGTTTATTCTGAAGGAATGAAAGAAAGTTACAGCCATGTTAGCATTGGTGACGTGACGTCTATTGTGTGAGACGAAAAGCAAAGTTCACTGAGCGGGCTCACAAAAACTAACTGGTACCTAACTATCTTCCTGACCAACTACAACTTTATTGATTTGAAAAATTATCTTTTAAAGAAACAAACATTGTATTTGAGACTGAGGACACAGTTTAAACCAGATCGAAAATTAATTTGTCTCTTCCGACTTAAGGTTCCATTTAACGGAGGTAAAAGGGCAGGACTTAGGCCCCCCACTAAAACTCCAGTGGCACGGATCTGTGCCGCTTGAACAATGGTGGTAAATTGGCGTGGGAAGAATAAACAGCTCCTTATATGGACATCTGGGTGTGGATAAAATCTCCAGGGGTCACAAAATGTGTTGCTGAATCAAAATTACAATTAATTTTAAAACGCATGAATTTTATTGCAACCAGAAGTAGCAGTAGCACTGCAAAAAATGTAAAACTCGAAAAAATATGCTGTTTTTCTTTTATTGTTGCTCATAGAAACAAGTCACATGATCTTTCAACCCGGAAGTATTTCCTTGGTGACGTAATTTAGTTAAGCAAACCAGAAAAGCCATGCACAAGACGCGCCAGTTGGTTGCTTTGCGGATGTGCCATTTTGGATACTGATCAGAAACACACAGAAGAACTTGCTGCAGAGAACACGGAGAATTCGTTTGAAAGTAGATTTTCTTTGACCATGGATCGAAACCGGACAATAAAATATTCGTCAGGCGTTTGACTACTTCTTCGAGTTGGATGCGTTGGAAGAAGCTAAAAAGAGGGACGGAGAGGTTGAGGAGGAATATCTGTCTTCCAAATGAAGTAGCTGAAGTGATAGGGAGGAGGACAAGCCGCCATCCCGCGCATCCCAACTAATGAGCAGCAGGGACGAGGCGACACAGAATCGATGTATGTATGCTTGTTGTTATATCTTTTCTTCTATGCATGCATATTGTAATATTTATATCTCTATAGTAAATTGAAAGCAAAACATGATTTCCGCCTAAAAAAATATTATGTGAATGCAGTGCTGAGCAGCTGGGACCACGGTGTTCTGCAAGGTGCACAGCAGGGAAGAAGAGGTGCTTTGCTGAGGAAGACTTGACTCAAAGTGAGTAGTTTGACTGGTCTACCTGCTAATAATGAACATTTGGCACAGAAAATTAAAAGTAAACATGTTTTTTGTTTTATGGTAATGAACAATCAGACAATGAGTGCTCACCATCAGCACCAAAGCCAGAGGGAGGAAGAGGAAGAGGGAGAGGGAGAGGAAGAGGGACGAGGGGTCAGCTGTCAAGAGCCAGAACTCCACAGCTGCTGCAGGGGTAGAAAGCTGGAGATGACCCAGACACAGCTCTGCCACCACTGAGGACCCGGGGTGTACAGGTATAGACTAGCTTTACTCTGATTCTCTCTAGATGTTTTGTTTTTTTTTTAATTTTAATGATGATTTTCACTGTATACTCTTCTTTTGATATTGCTTTCATTGTTCCATTTTTATGGTTCCTATTGTTTTTCCCTCATAAAACAGTTTGTAAACCTTATTTTGTAAAGGTATTTTGTACATAATATTTATTACTTTTATGATTATTATTTTTACAAGTCGACCTGTTCCAGCTGTATTTCTCTCTGGCAGTGGTCAAAGAACTGTGCCACAACACCAACAAATATGCGGCAAAACACGCAGCTGAGAAAAGCTATGCTTTGTAAGGTGTTGATGCAGAGGAGTTCTACAGGTTTTTGGGTCTGGTCCTGTTCACTTCACTGGTAAAACTGCCAAGTGTGCAGGATTATTGGAGGCAGGACAGTATTGGGTCCGTGCCTTTTCCAGGTACCATTATGACTCGCACCTGTTTTGAGTCTTTGTTGTGGAACTTGAGTGATGTGGAGAGGGACCAGGAGAATGACAGGAAGAAGGGTGGGGCTGAGCATGACAAATTGTTTCATGTACAGCCATTCTTAGACCATATGTGCGCTGCCTGTAGAGCCTCTTCCCACCCAAGGAGAGAGCTGACAATAGATGAACGGATGGTTGCAACAAAGGCTAGAACAGGCTTCACGCAGTATATGAAAAACAAACCCACAAAATGGGGAATAAAGCTCTTCGTGCTGGCAGATTCCAGCAATGGCTGTACAGTGGACTTCACTGTATATGTCGGGAAAACACCTGACCCCAGTGCTCAGGGGCTGTCCAGCGATGCGGTGATGAATCTGGTGCAACCAGACTTTCTGGGCACTGGATACCACATCTACATGGACAATTTCTACACAAGCCCCGAGTTGTTCACTGACCTGGCAGCCTTGAGGTTTGGAGCCTGTGGCACATACAGGGAGAACCGGAGAGGGTGTCCTCCTAGCCAGAGTGTCATGAGCAAGAAGTCTCCACGTGGCACAGTGCGGTGGATCAGACAGGACTCCATGGTCTTTGTGAAGTGGATGGACACAAGGGAGGTGTCGGTGTGCTCCACTGCTCAGCCTGCATACGCTGGTGACACCGTGAAGAGGAAGATGAGGGACAGTGATGGAGTGTACAGGGAGTTTGACATTCCCTGCTCTGTTCCTGTCCTGGAATACAACAAGTACATGGTTGAGCTGATCGATCTGATCAACTCATCCAGTACTATTCCACACACAGAAGATCAAGCCGGTGGTACTGCACCCTCTTCCTCCACTTCGTTGACATTGCAAGCACAAATGCGTACATAATGCATTTGGAGCTTGCAGACATCCTGAAACAGAGGAGGCTGTCCCACAAGGACTTCGTGTTTGAGCTGGTGAGTCAGCTGTGTGGAGTTAAGACAACAGGAATCCCTGTGAAAAGACAAACAAAACGTCTTCCTGTTGCATGTGCTGCGGAGTTCAACAGCTCCAACAGAGCCACAGTGGGGTGCAGGCGGTGCCAGGTCCGTAAGAAGATGCACAACACCACTCCCTGGAAGAGTCTGGCATGTGACACTCCCCAGTGTCTGCTCCTAGACAGGAACTGTTTTGCTGAGTGGCATTCATAGGCTGTTTTTGGACAGACTGTTTTGCGGACTGGCGTGCCATGATTTGCCATGGAATTCATGAAGTT
>JAQFJA010000001.1:2213415-2224274 GCA_029874485.1 Naso brachycentron
GGGTGAGAAGTTCAGTCATTCGTGAGGAAGTCGGAGTAGAGCAGCTCCTTTGTGTTGAAAGGAGCCAGTTGAGGTGGTTTGGGCATCTGGTAAGGATGCCTCATGGTCGCCTCCATAAGGAGGTGTTCCAGGCATGTCCAGCTAGGAAGAGACCCCGGGGCACACCCGGGTCCAGGTGGAGATATAATATCTCTGCACTGGTCTGGGAATGTTATTGGAATCCCCCAGTCAGAGCTGGCTGATGTGGCCAGGGAAAGGGAAGTCTGGGGCCCCCTGCTGAAACTACTGCCTCTGTGAGTTGACCACAGATAAACGGTTGATGATGGATAGATAGATGATAAAAGAGATAAATAATTTTTTATTGCTGAAACTGACATAAATAGTTTATGTTGACTTTTTAATTTCCTTTTTTTTCTGGACATTATTAATCAAAAGTAGCCTCTGATATTTCTTAAGAGTAAGTAATCAGTTTTGACTATACTGTGTCTATATTTGATATTCCATCAAGATTTTCACTGATTAAATTTTGTGTTTTTGTTTTTAAAATTCTTTTTCAGGAATGGCTTGTATTCATTAATAAATTTGGGCACGTGGCATAAATCTGCTCTGACAAATTGTTCCTTGCATCAGCCAATCAGATGTATTCATAATAGGGCTGTGATATGATTAATTGTCTTAATTGCAATTAAAGGTGGTGTGTACGTTTCTGGAGTTCTGCTGGAAACGTCGGTTGATATTCGAATTGAACGCCCCCAAAACAAACAAACCCCCTCCCTTCATGTTTTTTCTGACGCTCCACCCAGCCCACTGTGCCCTGCCTTCCGAACGCATGCGCGTGACCAAGGCAATGGTTACTACGAGCCGTAAGTTACATGTGACCAGCCTGAGTTAAAGACGAATGTCCGTGTGCTAGTTAGGTTAGCAATACTAATGTTAGCTAACTTGTTATGTTACTCACATGTCCAGTAGAAATATAGCCACCTCTACATCAGTCTTGAAGCCTTTCAAATCTCGTAAATCTCTCGACCTTCGGAAGGCATCGCTGATGTAGATCCTTGTCTTATTCCTCGCTTCATCCGACTCTTTCTTTCTCTCTGTGCATTTTCTTTTGGGGTTGGCGACATTGTTGCTGCTGCTTGCTTGCCTTAATTCAGTTCCTCTCAATCAGCCGCGCACAGCTGCAATCCCCCTCCCCTACCTTAGCCTGTGCACGAGGAGCCTAGGAATGCACCCCTGCAGCTGATTGGCTGGTGTAGTGTTTGATGTGATGTTTTGAGTTTTGATGCACGGGGGGCGACCCTGACTGTTTTTCCCCTGATAACAGAGCAGGGATGGCGCAAAAACACGGGACTTTTTCTCAGCCCACACACAGACCCAAGACCTTGTACAAAGTGAGGAGATCAGTACTGAATTTGACAAAAAGTGTTTTGGACAGCAGAACTCAAGAATCGTACACTCCACCTTTAATCTCTAAATTTAGTTAATCATGATAAATCGCATTTTCATAATTGCAATATTTTCCATTTTAGGAATTTCTTTAGTTCATATTAACATTGGAGAGCAATTCTTACCACTGTGTCATGATTGGAATCAAATGAACAAAAAGAATAAATTTCTTGTGTGATACCAGAAACGGCTCTCTGCTCTGCTCCACAAAAAATGAATGACAACTTAAATGTTTGATGAAAGCCACGTCAATCAATCTCTGACAGCCCTAATTCATGATATGAAATGAGGCCTGCACTGAAAATGTCAATTGGCCGACCTCTGTCATAAAATATTACCAATGAGAACTATATTATGTTTAAAGAAAACCGACCAAAGGGTGTATGAGGCTGCAGCCCACTCTGCCTGTAGGTAGCAATGTGTTTGGGGGACTGTATGTACAAGTAAAATTAGAAAAAACAGTAGGTGAGAGAGAGAGAGAGAGAGAGAGAGAGAAGAACTGGCAACAGAAAAATAAATCAGGAGAAAGTGAGATGGACAGGGTGCTCTCTGGGTGTTATTGTGTAAGGAGTGTGCTTGCTTGTACCCAGGCTTTATTTGTGTTATGCCGTGTGATTCCATTGTGTGGAGTAGATCTACTGAGCTTGTATTCCCACCCTCCCACCAGCCCCCGTCTTTAGATAAAGCTATCAGGATCTGCAGCACACCTTCCTCGAATGCATGTGAGCAGCTTACTGTTGTGGAAGCTCTGTCTATGTTCCTGGAGGATTCTGACGGTTGCATTGTGTGCGGCTACAATGAAGGTGTGGTAGGCCTATGTTGGCTCAGAGCTCCAAGTCCAAAACCACTATTAAGATGTAAATGTCCACTGGCATAGCTTGCTTAAAGCAGAAAGTCTACTTCCCATCAAAACTTGTACGTAGTTCACAGAGTAGGGCAATCATGTTTAATTGCTACATTTTTCAAGACAGGAGAAACACAATATATCTTAGAATAGAAGTAAGGGTACAATAAATGATCGTCTTGATTGTTTTGGTTAGAAGTAGTGAATGTAGGACCCAAAAATACATAACACAGACTTTCGTTAGTGCAGTTTAAAAAGTTTCTTGTAAAGAATAACGTACATTTCAGCAGAGTCCAGAGGAACAGGGCAAAAAGAGGCTGACGAAACAGATGAGAGAAGGTGAGTTGCCGAAGGAGCAGGTGGGTGAGTAGGGTCTTCAGTAGAGCCGAGTAGGAGGCAAGTCAAAGGATCAGACCTGGTGTCCAAAAAAATTAAAATTAGGCACAGCAACTTGCACAAGGAAAAGATAATGAGAGTTGGTTTTAGACGTCTGTACCACATTTTAGACTGAATGGTTTTGCGGATCTTTCAGCTCCAATGGCCTGATGAGTCATATGGGATAATTCGTTGCAGGTGGACTTGATCAGAGAATGTGAAAAAGAGAGACCAGGATGCCCCACCGGGAAACACACAAACACAAAGAGACAAACTGAAGACACACCCACACACAACAGGGAGAGACAGGGACATACATGGGATGGGGGAGATCAAGTCTATTAATGACATTAATGTCTGATTTGAGTCACCACATTGGAGTTGTATGCCTCCGCAAATGAGTAAAATTGCGGTTTATGTCTATGTCTGTCCCCTCATGTTGTAAAGATCATGAGAGAACTTAATAAAAGGAAATGAAAGTGATTTTTTCAGAAGAGAAGTTATCAGTACACTGGTATGATTCTAGTGGTTGATTTTAATTTAGAAACATATTATCTTCACTTCAGAACTATTTTCACAGAGAAATATGGTGGATTAATAGAGATCTTCATCACAGAGGACTAACAGAGAGTTTCATCACATGATGCAAGGGCACAGCTTCATACCAAAGGTTATGTGGACTATAGTGCTTCAAATATGAATGTTGCACCAAAGAAGCTTTAACGCCTTGCGTCCACATATGTGTGTGGAGGCAAATCAACCAGAAGCCCATTGATTACTGTGGCAATTACTGTAATGCATGTGTGACATGATGAGACTGCAAAAATTCCACCCCTCTGTAATATTTCAGTCTGGAATTTGCCTCACGTAATTTAAAAAAATAATAAATTTTAGAGAGGCCATGTGACAGCATGCTAGCTTAGCTAACTGGCTGCTAACTAGCAAACAGGCTTTTTTTTTAAAATTTCAGTTGCTTATGTTGATTGTCAACTGAGTTCGTGTCATTAAAAAGAACTAGTTTATAGTTCTAACACATTGTGAATCTGAGTAATTTTATTCTGCTACAGTATGGTTACACAGTCAGACTGTAGGCATTTGCTTTTTGGTGAACTGATGAAGTTGGTGGAGAAAAAGTTATGAGATCACCAATGAGAATTCAATTAATCTTAGTAGGTATATTAATGTTTGTACCAAATTTCATGCCAATCACTTTCACAAAACAGTTGCACAAATGTCAACCTCATGTTTGTTGTTCAGGTTAGGTCAGCCAATCACATAAGTATGTAGAATTTATTCTTTGGAAATCATTTATATCTGTACAAAATTTCATGGTCAACCATCTGAAAGCTGGCAAGTAGGGGTGGGCAGATATGATCCAAATATCAATATTATCGTTGGTATTGGTATTGGATCGATACTAGCTAAATGGGATCAATACTATAGTGTCTCGCTCCTGTTTAATCAAAGACTGTACAGGTCTGTGCTAAATACTACTCCTCTCATTTCCTGCATGCACACTTTGCTCCTCCTCCTCCCCTGCTCTGCTGTGTCCGTCACGTGACTCAGCAGCGGCGCTGACTCAGCCGAGGAGAGCAGAGTTTGCCAGTGAGAGTGACAGCATCATGGCCAAGAGAAAGAGGAGCGTCATGTGGAAGTACTTTACCACACTGAATAAAAATATTGCCAAATTCTAATATCTGACCTGGGAAAGCAAAAATCACTAAAACACTTAGTGTTTATGAAAAGGTATTCAGATTTAACATAATGATGATGCTTTCACCCCATGCATCATGACACACTGCTCCCCTTACATGCAAGTACATAAGCTGCTGTTATATGTAAAAAGTATTAGTGTCGGTATTGGCAATACTGGACCTGTATTTACTTGGTATCGGATCGATACTAACTTTTGCAGTATTGCACACACCTACTGGCAAGATATTTTAGTGGGCATAAAATGTTGGACCAAGGGACATACATAATACATAATATGAGCTGCAAAATAACGTAGTTGCAGTGCTTAAATATTCTTTGTGCTGTTGCATAAGAAATGGACCCATTGACAGTAAAGTTAAAGTTACACTAATAACGGTTTCTGTTATACAACCATATTTTTGTCAGTATATATAGATACATAGATAGATAGATAGATAGATAGATAGATAGATTTTTTTTTCAGCAAAAGCTGTGTAGTTACTGACATCATAATATAATTATCTCTGTAGAAAGTCATTATAATTGTTATGGGCAGAGTTCCCGTTTCTGCATAGCCAGAGTTAAACATTAATGACTGACGTTTCTTTATCAACACGATGAAATGTGACTGTACCTCCTGGCTCAATGTTTGTTTTATCTGAAAACAGACAAATTTTCTCTGAATTTGTTACTTGAGTATCAAGGTGTGTCATCGGATCCCAGTGGGGGAATATGATATTTCGATTATATGATTTTATTAGAACTGCATTATTTAAGTGCACTTAGATTTTACCCGTGACCACAGAAGTTGTCAATTCAATTCAAATAGCAATTGAAAGACTGTAAAAATGGTTTGCCTGTGAGTATATGCGTGTGTGTGCACATCCCAGTGTTGGTACCCATTGTCTCGATGCTGGATGTGAAGGCAGACAGAGAGAAAATGGCTTTCTTACACTTCAATTTCACGCATATTTTCTTTGAGGCTAATGAGAGCTTTAAATATGGTGCCAGACTTAAGACTGGACTGCTGAAGGCTGACATTTTCACACAAAGTGGCACCTTGTCACTGCAGATGAAGTCCTTATACCTGGCTGTAGAAGAGAGGTGTGTATTTGTGTGTGTGTGTGTGTGTGTGTCTATATGAGAAGTAAAGATCAGTTGGTATACTTGCTTGTATTATTCAGAGTTAATGTGTGTTTATGTTGTGTGCAGGTGCACGTACTTACCCATACATGTTTTGTTTTCTTTTTTTCAACATGATGTATTAATCATTTCTGAATCACACTGCATTGTTTCACTTGACTATACTGTGTTCTGCATTCATGATTATGTAAAGCACTTGTAGATTATTACTGTGTATTTGTAATATGCTTGTATATTTGTATTCACACAGCATGTGTTGATGATGTATGTGCTAGGTGTTCAAGGTTTATTTATCCAGCTAATACCTACCTCTGTATTATCATTCCCTTATCTGTAATGAAGATTTACTGACTCTAAAGTAGATCTTCAGAGAGAGAGCAGATCTCTCTCCTGTAAGCTCTAACTCCTCGGTTTATCTAACTTCCTATTTATCACGGCTGCGGACACTAATATTATGAATAAACACTTGAAAGGACCTGCTCATCTTGTCAGCATTGTTGTCATCTCCCATGAAGCCGAAACACATGCCTGGCGGGTTTCTTACCTTGCTGAGTATAGTCACAAAATGGACGTTGGAGGTAATTATAGAGCTGGAGATATGGAAGGGAAACGTGTGTGTGCTTGTGTGTCTTTATACTTTCAAATCTTCTGTGGAAAGAGGGAGAAGGTGAGTATGGAGCTCACCCGCTCTCTGGTTGTTTGTTCATTCAACTGCCCCCTTACAATGATAAAACAACATTTTGACATTTGATTGTTAACTCTTTCTGAGGCTGTTTCTTTTGTTGAGGAGTAGTCTATGAAGTGTATACCTCAGTCTATGCCACTAGGACAGCAGGAAAGGCTACAGGGAAAGCCCAACAATGAGGAGTCTGTTTGAATATGTGTGTGCGTACGTGTGTGTGTGTTTGTCTCCCACACGGCCCCACTACTGCCACTCACTGTAAACTAGTCTGCAGCTCGTCACCGACAGACGCTGACACACTCCCAGTCTAATGTGCTCATTAGGGGCTGCACAGCACACACATAATTGATTGCCATGACACAAGATGCACACACACACACACGTTACTGCAAAAAACTGTTTCCTTTTTTAATGCTGCAGTAGAAAACAAGGTTATATGAAGTCATATAATGGGGGTTCATTGTCAAGAACAACAACAACAGAAAACGATAGAACGAAATGAAAAAGACTAACAGCACAGAATGCATTACAGTATCTGTGCTGTTTACATGCCAATATTTTACACATAAGGATTTTTTATTATTTCTCTACACTGGCAGCTGTCAGTTACTTCAGCAAATTAACTGCCAAAAATGTAGCAGAACTTGTCACTCAAGAGGTTAGTTTAACCATGGTTACCTTTCATATCCCAAACAAGATAAAGCTGTAGACAGAACAAAAAAATAGGACCAATCGAAAAGGCATTCAACAATATGAAACAACCAAGAGTGCTTATAAATAACAGTTTACATGTGAAATATCTTCATAAAGTAACATCTTTTTTGTACAACCTTTAATATCTTTTTAGTGTTCATACAGCGGCACATGTAGAGTAGTGTCTAGTGAAAAGAGTCTTTAACCCTTTGAGCACGAGTTTGGAATAAAAAGGTTCACCTGTTGTCATCCTTTGTTTTTTTTTTACTCATCCTTTGATTAAATAACACATTTATAAAACTATTGTGCAAAACAATTTTATTTATGTCTTCATATACTGTGCACCAGCAGATAGTCATAATCCCTTTAAATTAAAAATATAGAAATGATGCATAATTTAGAGAGGAATTGATTAATATGTTTTTATTTACATATTTTACACAGACCTGAATTAATATAGGTCCCTGATCGACCCAGATTAGAGACTACAGATTTCCTTTTTCCTTCTTACATCATAGCTACTATGTTTGTATATAAGTCCTGTGAGCATCCCTCAGACAGAAATTAAGCCCAAGATGTAAACCTTGCACTGAAAAGAGAATGTCCTTTTAAAAATGCTTTCATGTCTAGGATTAGACTCAACATACTGTATGTCTGGCAAACCAGCATTCAGACGCAATGTCTACATTTACCATCTAAATCTAACAATAGCTTCAGAAATTCCCAATCTCAAATCTCGAGTTAAAATGTTTGGATCTTAGGTGTAGAAGTGCTTTGACGTACTCAGAGGGTTAAATTTTAAATGCTGTCAAAAGAAAGAGAGAGCTGGAGAATGAAAAAAAAGAAAAAAATAATGGAAAGTGCACCAGATTTAGTTATAAAATGTTTAACTAAACTGTTTTATTTATGCATGCAGCTTATCACACCCAATGATGCCAAAATATAAAGGACCGTAATTCCATTTACACAACTTTCAAAATACACACCACTTCATCTTATAATCTCTTTTTTTAAACCTTCATATACTTTATCTTCTCCATGACAACAGCCCCGATCTCCACATTTGGAAAAAAGTCATTATTCCGTCCTGTCTTGGACCACAGTGAGGCTACCTCACAAAGAAACAAAAGATAAAAAACAACTGCTACAACACAAAATACAAAACCATGTGCCAAAACTCAAAGCAGTAGTTGTATGGCATCTTTGTGCAGTTCTATCACGTTAATAATATTTCTTCCTCTTCAAAAGAAATGTCTGTGAAAATCTAAAGAGAGACGGGCCGAGAGAGAGAGTGAATCATTACAAAAGAATGCAGCTTTGTCCACAGTAAGTGCTACTGTTTCTCCAACTCACACACATACATGAGATGGTCCTCGGGGGACTTCCCATGAGTCTTGCTCAGGTGAAGCTTGACCGCGTGCTTGCTCGCAAAAGTCCGGTTGCAGAGCTTGCACTGGTATATGGCCCCACTGTCGTCATCGTTGTCAAGGGCAGGTGATGGGGATTCAGTTGAGGGTAGAGAGGTGTTTAAGGATGAGGGCAGGGAGATTGGTAAAGATGGTGGTAAGGATGTGGGTAGAGAGGACGATAAAGGGTGACTGGCTGGGTGAAGATTAGAGAGCAGTTTTTCAGAAAGTCCTTTGGTGTGGCGCTGTTGATTATGTTGCAGCGATTTCTGGCTGAGCAGCTGCTCTCCAGAAAGCTTGGCCAAATCCCGCAGACGGAAGCCCAAGTGGGATTCCAAGTGGCTGACATAGGTGGATGGTGAGCGGATCTGAGAGGCGCAATCACTGCAGAAGAACACTGGGTGACCTGAATCCAAGTTTTTCAAGAACTTGGTGCCACCGGTTCTTCTTAGCTGGTACTTGACATTAGCCAACCAGTGGGATATTGTAGTCATCGAGAGGCCAGTGAAACGGGAGATGTGCATTCTCTCTTGTGGGCTCAGGTCCGACATCATGTACTTTCCATCACTTGTTTGTCTCAGACTAGAAGCAAACTGCGCTTGCAGGATTAGGAGGTGTTGGGGGTTCCAATTGGACTGGCGGCCTTTGCGTTTCTGGGCTGGTGAAACATCTTCTGTTTCCTCCTGTGTTAAACCTTCGATGTCGGAGCGCTCTGACAGACTGGTAGGTGTGGAGGACTTAGAGGTAGCCTGACTCTCTGTCAAGTTCCTCAACATGTCAGAGATGTCTGACAGTGCATTTTCTTTCAAAGGGGAGGTGGCCATAAAGGAAGCTACTGCAGCTGAGGCTTTGGTCATTGTGAGAGTGGAGGAGGGAGAAATTGAGGATGGAGTGGAGATGGTAGGAGAGAGAGCTGTTGAACCCAAAGAACTACTACTGCAGTTTTTGTCAGCATTTTTGCCTTTGGTGAGATCTATGGGTTGGTCATTGTTAACATGTTGCTGGTAGAAGTAGCGGTCTAAATGGTCATTACTGGGCTTTTTGGTCTGTGTTGGTGGAGTAGAAGCTGCCACTGCTGCTTTCTCTGCCAGGCTGTTGCTCATCTTAAACAGCATGCTCATGGGGTCAAGGGAGGGCAAGGCGGGTTTAGCGGCTTTTCCCAGGTGGACATTCATTACTGACTGAAGTGCGCTGAGAGGGTTAACAAATGGTTGTTCTGGGGGTGGATGGTCTGTAATGATAGCTGTACTGCCACACAGAGAAGCAGGCAGGGGAGACTCCATTCCATTTTCCACAGACTCCTTCACAGAAACATCTCCATTTGAATCTCTATGATTGGCTCCACCTCCATCACCTAATATGTTTTCCACTCCACCTGTATTCTCAGGGGTTTTACAGCCTCCTGCTCCATTTTCTTTGGGGGACTCTCCTCGCACTGAATCCCCTGAATCGCTTTGGCAAGGTGAGGGTGTGGTACGTCTCAGTGGAGATCCCCTCACAACACCAGTGGGCTCTCTCATTTTTTCCTCTACCTTGGCCACTTTCTCGGTAACTTTCTTGACCAGCTCCTCCATAGCATGAAAGTTGTTTTTGGGCAGAGGAGAGGTCTGACAGCTGGTAGGGGAGATCAAAGGCTGGTTCTTACTTGTGGGGGAGAGGATCTCCCCTCCAGGAAACATGTATTTAAGGGGGGAGCTCTTCCCAGAGTTGCCTAGAGAGAGTTTCATTATGTTTGGGAGCTGGTAGGCAGCATGGATACTTGGATACCCACCCCAGCTTGGAGCTCCATTCTGGGCTTTGTTGATGGCTGAGGTCACTGTGTTCTCCAAAGACTTCAGGATGTCAAGACCCCCTTTGGGACTTTCATCCAGATCTTCCTCAGTCAGATAAGAGTATTTTGAGGAAATATCAAACTTTTCTTCCTCCTCCTCACCTCCTGCCTTCCTATCCCTGTTGAGATTGTTGCCATTGTTGATGATGGACTCTTTAGTGCATTCCTCCTCCTTCTCCTCCTTTTTTATCTCCACAGCCATGGAAGTTGGGGAGATGCTGGTTGGAGGAGGCACTGGGGCAGGTGGTGGGGAGAAGGTTGTGGCAGCCAGGGGAACAGACTGGACCTTTTCTTCAACTGCTGAATTGGATGTGGGGGCTGGGGTGGGTGAGTCCATAATGGGTTTGCCTTTCTTAATAGCAGAGTTGGTGACTTTAATAAAGTGTCCTGTCACCATCATGTGGGCAGTCAGCTCCTGCAGTGTGTCATGAGAGCTGCCGCACTCCATGCATTTGAGGATTTGTGACTTCCTGGATTCAAACTGCCAGGCATAACTGGCACCATTCTGGTGTCCATAACGGTTGTTAGGTGTGATGTAAGGGTTGGGGACCTTTTGGAGTATGTCATTAGAGTCACTGAGGGAAGTTGGTTTAGGTGTGGTGCCTCCATTAGAGTCAGGTGAACTAGGGATGTCTAGGTCTATAGGGGCTCTCTTTCGTGCCGAGGAGATAATCTTAGCTGCCACTGGTGTAACAGGCTCTTTCAGAGGCACTTTCTGGTAGTGTTTTGTCTTGATCATATGGA
>JAQFJA010000001.1:2348136-2359652 GCA_029874485.1 Naso brachycentron
TGATGATGATCAAAATAAACTGAACTAAACTGAAGACAAGTCATGTTAAATGGCCTGATGCAATTTTATGTTTATCTGCTGTTGATTAATTTAAGGTACTGAAATTTTATGTAATAAATATTAACATTTTGTGCTTATGAGGATTATGTGGCATTGAAAAAACACATCTAATATCAGTGATTTCTATGGTTTGTTTGTAAACTGCAGAGCCTGGGACGTGACATGGATGTGTGGATGTGTTTTTTTTTAAATGCACGCACATTTTGTAGTTTGCGCACAGGTTTTTATGAACCACGCGTGTTTTAAAAATCATACACAAGTGCGAAATAGGAATAAAACGTACATGCAATTTATAAAACGTGCGTGCGATTTATGAAATGTGCTCGTGAAATAGAAAATGCACGTGATTTAAAAAAAATAAGCACATCCGTGTCTCCATAATAAACCCAGTTTAGTTTAAGCATAAAATTGAATGCAGACACAGGAAGCAGCATTGCGTTTGACCCCTGATACATATAATAGTAATCAGACAGGAAGTGATGTGGAGGACTGTGTCAGCAAAGACTAAGCAGGACTTAGACTTGGAAAAATATTTGTAGAAGTGACTTGGACCTATTGAGTTTTAAAGAGTCCAGAGCTTTAATGTGACGTCACTCTTACCAGACGCATGGATCTGCACTCACTTTTCAGTTCAGTGCTCGCAGGAGAGAAGAACACCAGTGTTTACAAGCACACACCCCTGACGTCATACAGTGCTGATTCCCTCTAACTCTGACGCTGATGATCCACTTCTTGTCTTCCACTGGCCAGAGCTCAGCTCACACTAATAACCACATGCACATGCATACACAGGTCTGTAACTAGTTAGAGATATTTGCTTGCATGAGGTCCTGTGGTTATCTGACCGATCCTCTGGCTGCCAACACACTTCACCACCGCACATTTGTCAAGGATAAAAAAAACGATTCTCTGTGTTTGCTTCATTCTCACCATCTCTTCCCTTTCTAACACATCTGGCTTTGTTATGCAATGACACATTCAGAACACAAAATACAAATCAGGCCTTTGAAATTGCCTGAATAGAACTTGCCATTATCAATCAATTTGCTCGTCACTCGTCCCCTATGGACTATGACAAAAACATCTATCTTATCGGTGCTGCTTGCAATGGTGCGGCTGCGGCATCTTCAATCTGCAATGCAAAATTAACCTCGGTTTAATACAAATGCCACGGAGGAACAAGAGGAAAGAGAGGAAATCTGTGTTTGTGTGTGTGCGGGTATGTGTAGGAACTTGATGCCACACTGACAACAGCAGAGTTCAAACTCTGTGTGTCGTTCCATTACTTGAAGGAGACTTTAGATCACACACGCATTATAGCAGCAAGTTATGAATGACAGCTGAAGAATCAAACTGCACAGCTGGAAGGGAAACTTATTTGCGAGCATGTGCGTTTCTGCTTGTATATGTGTGTGCCTGAGTGGATGCAAAGGAGAGGAATGTTTAGCCGTCAGCCCAGGCAAAAATGACTTCCTCTTTGATGAAAAGGGCGGCCGAGGGTTCGCTGTTGTGTGGAGAAGGGAAGGATTTGAAATTGTCTCTCAGTGATTGTGATTGCCAAGCGCAGGGCCAAGCCATTATATCACTGAATCTTTGTTAAGCAGCCCCTGAGAGTGGCTGACAGCATAATTAATCTTACCATATGAACAAAGGGACCCACTCAATAGTACTGAGGACGCTTATTAAAAAAATACTAAACACATGCTCAACCCCCCACGCCCCATCCCTCTCTCTGTTTCGCCCCGGCATCCTTTTAAAAAAGGCGAGATGCTGAGATGGTGGAAGTGCTGGCGTCATTATCTTTTTGTTTATGGTGGAGGGTGGGTGTCGGTAGATTGTAGGAGGGGGCAGCACCTGGCAGAATGATGGATCATTCTATGCGACAGTGAACGATATTAAACAATAATAGTGTTTATGTGATAACGCCAACCAAATAGTTTTAATTAGAAATTTTAGATTAGCGCAATCTTTCCACTCACGTGAATATTCAACAGCAAGGGGATGAGGAGATAATGTGTTTGTGCAGGACCCTGCAGCAGACACACACACACGCACACACACACACACACACACATACACAGCGATGTCCTTATCATTTGCTGGTCTGGCCTGAGGTTAAAAAAATGCAAAAAATATCATTTTGGATGCCAAGGAGGATCAGATATTAGGCTACATATTTTAATATTGTGATATTTAAATTATTTAAACTTTTCCATATTCATACTGGATACCACAATTATTCAGTTTAATGCCACTCTTTTAATTACAAAGCTTCTTCTGAGGCTTCATTGTATTTTTGAAATCATGATTCAGACACTAATATTAATCTTATTCTGAATTTAAGAAACCATCAAACTGATGCCCAATTCAATGTAAGAACTTGCTTATTCAGACGTTTTTTTTGTTTGTTTGTTTTCCTTCAAACTCACTCAACATATATATTTGGACAGCATAAGTGTGTGGGAAGAAAACAAGATGAAATTTTTTCGGGCCTTACTTTGAGCGCAAAACATCCTCGACTCCTGAAAAAATTTGAAGTGTTGTCATGAATGCTAAATCTAAATACCTTTTGACCTTTTGATGTGTCAAATAAAATCGGTAATGATTGACCTGTTTTATTTGTTATGCATAGATAATTTACTAAGCAGGATGCAACAAAATCCTTGCATCCTTCTGCTATGAGCAAAAGTTGGTCTTGTGTGCCTTAGTGTTGTGTTGTAAATCAATTCAGAAAATAAAATACACACCTACTACCCTGAGCTAAATTAAGAGAGCATGAACCTTTGGAGTGATTTGCTGTTGCTTATTTGGTTTAGCAAGGGAGCACTACGTCAGCAAAACCATGCACACTCATAAACTACACAGAGACAGAATTTTCCCTGAAAAGGTCCAAACTTTGCTTTAGCCAAATGTGCGAGTTGAGCTTTCCTTACTCCTCTTGTCCACTTCTCCTAATGCTTCTTCTTCATTGTCCTCTTTTTTTGTAAAATTTGTGGTCCAATTAATGCCTGAGTTCACTAAGTGATGCACTGGGAACATTTGTGTACAAAAAAAGAAAGAGGAAAAAAAGGAATGTTGGATATTTCTGCATACAATTGTGCACATAAAATAAAATTCCAGCAGCAGGAAAAAAGAAAAACATTCCAAGGCCTCTGTTAACGTGCATCTTCACAGATGTAGTTTGGCAAAACATAAAAAAATTGTGCTCTTCTTTCAGTGTTCAAAGCTTGACTGACTGAGTGTTTTAAATATATGTTATCTTTGTGAATTGACAACACTGAATTTAACCACAGACCCTCAAAACAAATCTTCTTTATCCACCGTCTGTTTCTCTGGCGGGGGGCACGGCCTGGCTAAAAGTGGGGAGGAGTAGTGTAATTTCTCAGAAACAGGTCACACACACACACACACACACACAAACACTCGCCTGGCTACAAGATCATTCCTGCAACCGCAAAATCACTTTAATATATTCCCAGTGCTACTTTTGAATATTAATAAAATATCAATTATTAATTTTGCCTTTGGCATGGCAAGATATACAAGTTTTAATTAGTGTACTGTACTCTTTCACAATTAAAAAATAATTGATGTCCATACATGCGGGCATTTTGCTGTGATGGTCTTTCTTGTTGTTGTCAACAGAGGAGGCAGCAGGATGGTGCTCGCACTCTCGCTTCTGCCTCTGCTACGCCTTGTCCACAGTTCAGCTGCACTTTGGGCCCAAGGCTATCAAATCCTATTTTGATAAAGTACAACATCAAAACAAGATAATGAGACAGATTTGGGGCTTTAAAAATTGGTGGGGGGACTGCAGATGGAGGAAGGGATGCTGATGAGAAAAAAAGAGATTCTTTTTATGCTTTACGTTGCGATGTTGCTGAGATGTAGATGTAGATGTGCAATCAAACTGGGCTGACCTCACCAATCGCCAAGACGAGGATTACCAGGAGGATTTGTTTTGCTTCTTCATAATAATAACAAAAATATGCAGCACTTGCTGTAACATATTTACTGACCAAGAGGAACTTGTGATATTTTAATATTTGCACACCCAGGCCATGTACTTTTATTTGACCTTTCAGCATTTTAGTTAGTGAATGTGCCTCTTTCTCTCTATCTGTCTGGCTTTGGAGTGTGCATTTTGTCTTGTGTGTGTAAAACGGAGATTGTGTGTATGTATCCTCTGCATGGTGAAGTGGCAGATGGAAGTATGAGAAGCAGGAAATCTGCTCCTGTCCTTGTCAGTTCTGCTCCACAGGGCTCTGATAACTGAATAATAATCCTCCTAGTCTGTCTGCTACTCTGTGCGCTCTCGTTTCCTTCCCTCTACATCTTCTGATTGTCTTCTAAAGGTTTATTCTTTCCGGGCGTTTAATTTGTGCCAGATCCTGCCTGATCCATCAGATGGAACAATATGCTGCTATGTAGCAGGTGGGTTCAGTATATGTGTATGGTAACTGTCAAACTTGTGTTGTCCAGTGTGTTCCAGACACTGTGGTGTGGTGTTTTTCAAGACTTTTTCTTCTTCCTCGAAGCACCAATTTCCATCCATCCATCCATCTATCCATTGTCAACCACTTATCTGGGGTCGGCTCACAGAGGCAGCGGTTTCAGCCGGGGGATCCCAGACTTCCCTTTCCCTGGCTACATCAACCAGCTCTAACTGGAGGATCGTGAGGCGTTCCTAGGCCAGTGTGGAGATATAATTCCTCCACCTGGACCTAGGTCTGCCCGGGGCCTCTTCCCTGCTGAATGTGCCTGGAAAATGACCAGAAGGCATCCTTACCAGATGCCCAAACTACCTCATCTGGCTCCTATCAATGCAAAGGAGCAGCGGCTCTACTCCAAGTCCCTCGTGGATGACTGAACTTCTCACCTTATCCCTAAGGGAGATGCTTGCCACCCTCCTGAGGAAACCCATTTCAGCCAGTGGTATTGGCAAACTCGTACTTTCGGTCATGACCTTTCCTTCATGATCATAGGTGAGTGTAGGAACAAAGACTGACCGGTAGATCAAGAGCCTTGCCCTCTGGCTCAGCTCTCTTTACGTCACAATGGTGGAGTAAAGCAAGCACAACACCTTTCCCACTGTTCTGATTCTCTGGCCAGTCACCACCTCCATAGTCCCCTCACTCGAGAACGAGACACCAGGATACTTGAGCTCCTTCACTTGGGGTAAGGACTCATCCCCTTCTTGGAGTGGATGGTCCACCAGTTGCTTGCTGAGGACCATGGCCTTAGATTTGGAAGTGCTGATCTAAATCCCTGCTGCTTCACACTCAGCTGCAAACTTATCCAGTGAGTGCTGGAGGTCACAGACTGATGGTGCCCTCAGGGCCGCATCTTCTGCGAAAAGCTACGATTCAATCCTCAGCCCACTGAACTGTACCCCCCTCACCCCCACAACTACCCCTGAGATACTGTCCATGCAAATCACAAACAGGATAGGTGACAAGGCACAGCCCTGGTGGAGACCAACTCCCACCGGGAACAAGTTTGACTTACTGCCGAGAAACCGAATACAGCTCTCGCTGTGGGTTTACGGAGATTGGATGGCCCTGAGTAGTGATCCCCTCACCCCATACTCACACAGCACCTCCCACAATATCGCCTGAGGAACCTGGTCATAAGCCTTCTCCAGATCCACAAAGCACATGTAGACTCGTTGGACAAACTCCCAGGCTACCTCCAAGATCCTTGCAAGAATGAAAAGCAAGTTTGTTGTTCTATGACCAGAACAGAATCCGTATTGTTCGTCTTCAATCCAATTTTGACTATTGGCCAGATCCTCCTTTCCTTTCATTTTGATTTATGAATTATTAAACTAAGAATTACATGTAGGGTAATGTGTTTTGTTAACTAACTGCAATCTCTGCAAAAGTAAACAAACTGAAATATAAAAAAATTAAAATAAAAATAAACAAAAAAAATTTAAAATCTTTAGGTGAATGATGCTGTGTCAGTGTTGACAGTCCCCTGACATCACTGACGTCCTAAAGGCACGAACGTCCCGACATCCAGACTTTGAATCAGACATGGCAGTCAAAACAGTGCTGTGTGTGAATACACTGAGCTCCTACAACACAGCTTTACACACCACAGGATTATTTTATGAACACAAACACAACGTGGTTAAGTTTTCTAATGTTTCTTGAACTTCCACAAGAGATACAGAGCAGAAATGATGATTATACTGGCTGTAGTTTATGACAAGAAATGGCAAGCCCCTCCTTCCTCCTGATGCTAAAGTTATTAGCTAATGCTAACGTCCAAATTGTGGCTGTTTGTAACTCAACAGACTAGTGGATGGTTTTATGAACCCGGACACAATGTCGTTAAGTTTTCCAGCCTGTCTAGGACCTCCACAAGTGATATAGTGCAGCAAAAATGTTAATGTCGACCGTAGTTAAAGAAAATGCCGAGCAACCCCCTCCTCAAACAAGCTACCACTTAATTAACATAAGTGAACTCAACTCCAACTTGTTCATGATGCTGTCGTTTTCTTTTACAAGACTACGTTGTAATAGGGGACGGAAGAAGACACCACATGTCTGCTGTGTTCAATTTATGTGCCTGTATTTGTGGGAGGCATGCAACTAAACGGAGTAAAGCAGCAAATAGTGGGATTCGGTTGAGAGAAAAATGTGTTGTCTCCGAGCGTAGAACTGCAGCAGATAGAATGTACACTGAGGCGATGTAACGTCAGGTTAATTTGTGATTCTAAATTGCTCGTAGGTGTGAATGTGAGCATGAATGGTTGTTTGTCTCTACATGTTAGTCCTGTGATGAACTGGTGACTTGTCCAGGGTGAACCCCGCCTTCACCAGTGTTAGCTGGGTTGGTTCCAGCCCCCCATCACCCTGCAAAGGATGGGCAGTCACGAAAATTCATGAATGTATGAATGATATTTACTGATAGATATTGTAGTAAACAACAGGATTATCACTTACTGTCGTATCTTTTGTTTATGATCAATTTTAACATATTTAGAATTATACTATATTCAACATTGGCAACTCTAAATCAAAATGTTGGTGTTTTCTGAACAAAACAATGAGATGGGGCAGACCTAGTCTGTAGTGAGCCCAACTAGCACAATAAGATTAGCATATATTCACTCTTATCACTTATTACTCAACTTTGAACTTTTGTCATTGTATCATTCATGTGTAACTAAGAGTGAAACTGTAAAATTGTGTTAAATGGGCAAAGGTGTAAATGGAGAGGTTAGCATCTGAAGGCTATTTGGAAGAAAATAATTACAATTATTTAAAAATCATCTATTCCTCTGGTATGCATGCATAAGCTTTGTGTGTATGTGTGTGTGTGCGTGTGTGTGAATGCATGCCAAGCTTATGCAGGAGGAGTCCTGCAACCTCTACGTTTTCAAATATAAATTGTGATACTGTTTTTCTTCAAATTAATTCTTTAAAACTGAACAAATACTGTTGAGTTGAGTCATTAAAAAAAAGAAATCCAGAACCAGGGTATCTGTGGCACACACATCCAGGAGAGAAAGAAGAGAGAGTGTAAAGAAGAGGAGAATTTTAGAGACTCCTGTAATGGTGTTGGCATGAGATTTGAGGATTTAATATTGCATGCAGTTGATTTTTTTTCTTTTTTCATGCAATTGACCAACATGACATGCCTAACTATATAAATGGGCTGCTTTATGATGATAAGATCACTGGCTAATAAGATATTTATGTGACACGCTGACGGATCCGTCTCCTCCCTTCCTCGTCCTGCCATCTTCACGCCTCGCCGAGCCGGTGAGGATCAAACGCAAATTTTCCAAATGGGGTCGTTAAATGGAGAGGAAATTTAATAAATTAATACTGCCTTTTTTTAGAGAAGGAGCTTAAAAAAATGGTGGAGAAAGAGACAGAGTGAGAGATAGAGAGAGAGAGAGAGAGAGCGCGAGGGGAAAGAAGTTTTAAGAAGTGACAAATAGTCCAAGTGACAGTGTTTATAATCTTTTTATTTTTTTATTTAACTTTTGCTTTTTGTACATCACTCCTCCATTTCGTCTTACCCTCAGCTCCCATCCCTGAAGCCCCCCTTTGGGTATTTACACATGGGTGTCACTTGGGAAATGTGTCACACTTGTCATATTGTTGCTTAAATGAGGATCTTGTAGTTTTTATCATTATGACAAGGAGCAAAGATAAAGAAGCAGGGATTTAAAAATATTGTACAAAAAAATCATTTAAGAGAAATCCTCCAATAAGCTGATTGTATTGTGTCCTCATGTATTTTAAATAATTCGATCACTCACAGGAAATGTTTTTGTTGTGCGCAACTCGATCGTTTTCAGTCACAAATGATATTGCATGAAGGAGCTGTAGCTTGTAGGGAAATCAAAGTGTTCACATAAGGACGGAAAACTGTAAGATCGCCTCCTAAAGTGAAGGGTTCCTAAGCAGGTTTTGACAGCAGTGTACACAATAGTCTGTATGCTCCCAACCCTGCCACATATCACTGTATATGCTCGTATACAAACATCCTCAGGAGTGGAGATGTCCAGAGGGCCCAATTAGGCGGAGACATGGAGAGCGAGTTACACAGAGAAAGAAAGAGAGCATGTATCGCTGTGACAGACTGTGCTCTTTGTCAACTGCCAGCCTCCATGTTTGACTACAGGCCGCCTGTCAGCTCCAGCATGGCATTCATAACAACTCATGTGACATACAGTGCACTGACATACACGCATGCACATGTGCAAACACACACACACTGATTCAACATGGCCATGCTAATTAGTCTAATACTGGTAATGAAGAGGCCTGACAGGCTAACATCTTAGGAGTGATGCTTTTCGCAAGCATTGTAAACACAAGTATGACACCCTCTGACCCCTCCTCCCACGCACACACTCGTTCACACATCTATGACACTTCTTCACGACACACACTTCTGGCTGCAATCATACACCCCCCGCAAATACAAAAATAAAAAAAATTTAAAAAGAAAGAAAGAAAACATACCTCATATCTCCCACACAGCTACCAGCAGCTCGCAGATCGTTGGCATGGTGTTTAGCACATCTGGCTGTGCAGCCGCCCAGTGGGACTCACACCCTAAAAAAGTGGATTCACCACATAAACACATATTTATACACAGTTCACAGCTCCATCTGTGACGTAATGGGGAAATGCATGGCTTGTGTCTAAGGGGTTTTTCATGCTAAGAGCAAGAATATTGGGATGGCTCAAAATTTGCTAATATGAAAGTCTATAATTTATATTACCTTATATTTAGGGTTTGGCCTCTGGTTCTTGTTTCAGTGCCTTTCAAAACCACACTAACATCTCTCTTTTACATTGGTACAGTGATTCTCAAACTGTGGGGCGTGCTCCTGCTGTATCGCAGGGGTGGCGCGTGACTCCTCCCTTTTTTTGATTTTGTTTTATTTCTTCAGAAAGTGTAGGATGCTGAACTAATGTTTTGACGTCAGATGACCTAGCCCCTTTTTGGGGTGACACAGCAAAAACAAAACACGCTTCCATGGTGATTTCACATTTGGATAGAGAGAGTGTAGGTTTGCAAAATAACAAAATATATTAGAGGGGCAAAAAGAAAAACAAGCAACGCTTCAGATACAAACAAGACAAAGTTGGGCCATAGTAACGTTGCTCATTTGCCACACCCAAGTCAACAAAATATGCCGACGCATATCTTGCTCTTGGGGTCATAGCAAAATGTGGTGGGACATGAAGACAGACCTGTCTGTGTTTTATGTCTGAAAACTCAGGCAGCTGACAGTCTGCAGCCTAACAAATTTGAAAGACACTTGGAGACATTACATCCCCCTCAGTAAGCCACTTGAGTTCTTTAAAGCAGCAGTATTGACCGCAACCCATGGCTTCAGAATAAAAAGAAAAAAACTCAGCGATCAACACTTGTATGTCGAACAAAACAGCAATTTTAATAAAACCGGGTCATATTTCACGACAAAAACATCCTCTGGTTTTCCCACTGATGTCCTATGACTGCTTGTCCCCAGCAACTACCCAGTGCTTCGCTCTGCAGGCGGCCTACATGTTGCTTTCAGGAACCTCCGTGAATCACAGGATTGAGTCAGAGCGGTCATATGAAAATTTGATTAACGACCAAAGTGAGGAAGTCGCTTTAAAAAACAGCACTTTACTGTTAATGTTCTAAAAATGTGATTGTGCATTTTATTTTAATTTTATCTAGGTTTGAAAAAGCTCCAGTTAAACGTGAACCATTTGGGGGTGGGGTGGGGGGGTGTTCTTCCTCCTTATGGGGGGTGTGACAGAAAAAGTTTGAGAACCACTGCAACACGTCGGTGAGACGAGACCTAAAATGACAAAGAATTAATGAAGTTGTGGCTTGTTGTGCTCACACTGACCATCACAGTACATTTTACATGACCATGTGAAGGTTTTATAAGATCAGAACATGAACTCATTCAAGAACATAGAAGAGTAGTTCATCAGGGCCGAGGCACCTGTTCTAGTTTTTCCTCTCGACACACACATACGTACACACACACACACACATGTGCGAACGTGCACAAACAAACACACATGCTCCTTCACACACCCTCTCTTTAAATCTCGGAGGAGCTGCCTGTGTACTCTATATTTATTATCCAGGGTGGCACTGTTGATAGATGAGATACCTACACAATTACAAGGGCACAACATTGCCTTTCCAAGCTGATAGGGTGAAAAACTGGCTCCTTTCTACTTTCCTTTGTTTTTTTCTAGCCCCCCCATTCATGAGGGTGATATACAACAATGTTGGGGGATACATCTTGCACAACACGCTGAAATGTCCTGCACCCCAAAAGCCTATCACTGTACAGAGGACAGACCAGAACAGGTCAAATGGGAAAAGCAGTGACTTCTTTTTAGTGTGGTATCCACCTATGAGGGATCTCTTGCAGCTGTGTACACTGTACAGTATATGAACAAACATGAAACACACAGAGGAACACGCACAAACCAAAGCATGGACTGAGAGCAGCTGCAGCCATGGAGCCCACAGCGGCATTAATCTCCATCCAGCTGAGATTTGTGAAGCTGGGAGATTGAGAGGAGGCCGATGATGCCGGCTGTGTCAAGGAGGACATGCTGGAAGCACGATGTTGAGCTATGTTCCTGCAGCCGGCCGGGGGGGAGCCATCGACATATAAAATGGTTGTAAATTTGCATTAGGCTCAATCCATCATCATAGGACGGGTGAGAGGGAGGAAGGGAGGGCAGACTGGGAGAGACACAGAGGCAAAGAGACTGTGAAAAAGCAGGAAAAAAAGGCAGGAGGAGGAGGGCACGGTGGTGGTGGGCCGTTGTTGAGGAGGTGGTACGACACTGAGCAGGCTGCTCCACTGTATGCTGCAGAGAGGTCGGCCCTCTCCTCCCTCTCCTCCTCTCTGACAGATTCCTATTTAAGTGACTGTGAATGCAACAATTCCACAAATAATT
>JAQFJA010000001.1:2365193-2376236 GCA_029874485.1 Naso brachycentron
AAAATTGTTCCATAAAAAAATTGCGATACATATGAGAATCAATTTTTTTTTTCACCGCCCCTAATGGACATTATGTTAAATATAGTCAACAGAGGCATTATTTTGGGGTTTTTAAACCACCATTTTGAGCTTGAGATAGATAGATAGATTAATAGATTGATAGATTGATAGTAGGGGTGTAAAGGTACATAAAAGTAAAGTTCGGCTCATACCTCTGTGTAGACCTCACTGTTCGGTGCGAGTTTGATACAAAGATTTCAGAGTAGTATCATCCTCCTCTCCCATCTTTATTTTCGCTCATTGGCTCAGGTGAGAAAAACATTGTTGACAAGTGCATTGGTCAATACATCATAGCGTAGCATAGCATAGCATCGCCACAGTTGATGTAGTAAAACAAAACGATCTGCACAGAGTGTTCTTTTGAAAACTGAGTGGATTCGCTGCCTTGTGACTTCCTGAGTGCAGTTTGACACAGCTAGTCTCTCCCTCGCTGGTTGTTGCTTCAGTCTGTGATTAAAAGGTGGAAAAATTGTGTGTGTGTGTTGAGTGTCAAACAAGCTCTCCTTTCAAACTGACCACTTTCAAATTGTAATCCACGCACTTTGGAAAATCTAGAGAAGCCTCACGATTACAAGATTTAAAAGGAGCAGGCAGGTCTACTGGCTCAATCAGCATGTGCTAAACTTGCTAAAGGCTTATCGCTACTTAAAGGACCAGTCATACTGAAAAGCGTCGCCAGTAAAACCATTGTTTTCCCATGGTGCAGCGAGCTTGTCAGGCTCCTCTCTTGCTGCTATGTGCCACATTTTTCTAGTGTTTTACAGGCGCCTATAGAAATTAAAATAATTTTGACTTTTCAGCTCAAGGCGCGGAGTCGCACCGCTTGTCACTGTCACTTCTGGCTGGAGCAGCCAATTAAATTAAGTAGAAGGCAGACTTAACTACACACCACATCCCCCGTTTGGTTGCTGGGGGAACAGTGGCGGAAACAATAGAATAATGGCGAACAAGGACGAGAATTTAATACTGGTTGTATTTTCCCCCAGATGCGCTTTCGTTTGTGGAGTTTCCGGGTGGAACTTGCATATGTAAATTTGGTTTTGCGTTACATTTATCTGTCGTTCATTCATCAGACATTATACTGTGTATTCTCTGTACCATTTGGTGAACCCGCACTGTCACGGGTGTATCGTACGATTCACTACAAACTGATGTATTACTACACGCCGAATAGATGTCTTAGTGTGATCACATTGGAGATCATAAAAATAAGGGGTGAATACGAGTGAAATGTGCACTCTCTGTCCTTCTGTTATTTCTATTCCACTACAATCATTTCACTTTGTAATTTATGAAGATTATTTTTAAAGGGTTGTGAGAATGAGAATTGTATTCCTTTAATTCTGGCACCTTGGAGGCACGTTACAAGGCCAACGGAGGTAAAAAAAAAAAAAAAAATTTAAAAAAAGAAAATTTAAAAAACAAAAATAAGCACCAATACAGCAATTGAAATAAAAGATAAATAAAAGTGAAAAAAAGCTATTCAATGACATTATTTTAAAATAGCAGTGGGGGTAAAGGCCAGGGCAGACTGACATCTATAGCAGGTGCAACTTTGATCACTGGTGAACTCAACCAAAACTTGAATATGATCTAACATCAAATCCTGCTGATTTTTTTATTTTTATTTTTTGACATTAAGGAGATTAAAGAGGTTTTACTTAAAGTTCCGTCTGTTTTGGCAGAAGACATTTTGATGTGTCACAGTAGGAAAATCACTGTAATCAGCTAAATCACTGAGCACAGTGATGCTCATGTTCATACTGACTCACTGTCTCACCTGGACACTTAAAAGGAACAGGGCCATGATTCATGTTATTATTAGGACCTGAGCTTTTGCTGCTGTTAAAAGTCAGAAGATAAATTAATGTGATCCTACTTCAAATCCTCCATCTTTTTGGATAGAATGTTTTGCAGTAGTCTCGCCAGCAGCTCAGTTATCTGGTTTTCGGGTACACCACACTTTCAATGAAGTCTAATTATTCATGGAACTTTTCAGATCAGGTCCAACTGTGCTTGTGTTCCTTTGGGAATGACTTTGTTCATATGAACATCACTTTGTGCACAATGGACTTGAGTAAGTTATACATGGGTCTCTTTTCGATAGGTCCCTAAGACCTCTCATACAAAGATCCAGTTATACCATGACATTCTCTATGCTGAAGAATAGATGCCACAAATACAGATTGTTTTCAGGGTGGGCTTGGCACATACTGTATGTAGTTCACAATGTAGAACTATGAGACAGGGGGCCAACCTTTAGCCAGGTACAAGCCAGGGTAATGCCTCCTAAAGCTGCAGTTCAATCTGACCCCACATCCTGTGACAGACCTGCCAGTCTACAAGAGGACAACATGAGGTCTGACAGTCAAGAAAAGTACACTTGTGTATTTACATGCAGATACAGCAGGGGGCGATAATCAAAGGAACAGAACAAACAGTGTAAACAGCAAGGAGACAGTGATTTTGGTGCTTAAAGAAAACCAAATTTTCCCTTGCACCTGAAGTATTTCACAGCAAAGAATATTTCGTTATTATTATAGGAAAGTTCAGTCGTATATTGACTGCATTTGTAAGTTGTTTTTAATCTTCCAACCAATCAAAACACTTTACAACACATGCTACACTTCCCTTTTCACACACACACACACACACACACACACACACACACACTCATATTTGTACCCTGACCCGAACCATCAAAACTAAATGCCTAACTGTAAACCTTACCCTGACCCTAACCGTCAAAACTACATGCCTCATCCTAACCTTCACCCTAACCTTGACCTAAGCTTAATTCTGACCTCATCCTAGAACCAAGTCTTAACCCTCAAACAGCCTGGCAACATAGTGAGGACCAGCCATAATGTCTTCACTGCCCAAGAATGACCTCACTCCATTGGTTAAAAACTAACACTGGTCTTCACTGAGGTGCAAGCACATGAACACACACACACACACACACACACACACACAAAACCCCCTTTTTCCCCCTAATATTGAGACTGAGACAGACAGTTATTCAAGGTGTCAGCCTGCTCATCAAGAGCACTGCTGTACTTTCTGTCCATTTCTCATATTTCTATGCTGTTCACATACGCAGTCACATACACACCAGAGCCATCGCAAGCAATCTGGGGTTCAGTATCTTGTTCAAGGACACTTCGACATGTAGACTGGAGGAGCCAGAAACTGAGCCACGACCTTCTGATTAGTGGACAATCAGCTCCACAGCTGGACCATAAAACATACAAACAACTAGTGAGTGAATAAAATTAACCCGAAGTAGTGGGGTGTGTGAATAAAACGCCATTTTCGGGTAAAGACAAGGTTGCCTACTGAACTACCTGTGGTCTAACTATTAAACACCATCATCATCTATATGTCAAAAGTAATTTTGTTTTTTGTTTAAAAAAGAAAAAAAAACAGATGATAAAACAATTGATGTTGAAAATTTTCTTTATTCTTCTCAGCAGTGGTTGATTCCTCACGCTGGAATTGAAACACCAAGGCCAACTGTTCCCCACTGAACACAAATCCATCCTCCCTCCACGCCATAAGAGTGACATACCCTCTGCATCCCATCCTTCTCTCTCTCTTTGTCCATTTCTCTCTCTTTCTAACATTATACTATCGGCTGTATCACTCTGACTGGTAATTTATAACACCTCCACTGTAGTCCCCTATTCCAGAGATGTACCAAGGGCTCTTAAGACGCTATTGATTTTTATTTGATTAAATGTCTTGCTGGTTTGCAGCAAATTAGCAAGAGTTTAATCAAATCACAATCGATATCTACTTAATAATCTCCCAACACGCCTCACGCAAACTAAGGTAAAATTCACAAGTGAATAATAGGGAGGAAAGAGTCAGGATGAAATTACCATGGTTGCAGGGTCCTTACAATTTAAATAGGGGACCCATGTGCAAATTTATGTTTAGTTACATTACAGTGTGTTGTTTTTTGTTGTGCATATTACAAAAATGGTATACGACAGCAGTGCATTTTATGTTCAATTTTTTAGCCATGAAATCCTTCAGTGGATCGTTGGACATGAAGCAGGAATGAAATCTGGATGCAAGCATGAATTTGAATTTCCAATATACAATCTACAAATCTTGTTATAGGTTGAAATGGTAAATTTTCAAAAGGAAAAAGTCTAACATTACTATAAAAAGGTAAATATACAGGGGTGGATAGGTGCAAAACTCAACAAGGATTTGCTCAAGGACAGCTGTAGCTCTACAAAATGAAACACATAATTTGGATACGGGTAACTATTGTCTACAAGATACATATATATGATATTTCATTATCAATAAATCCTCTGAGGCATCAGATCTCAGTGGTGTTTGTATCAAATGACACATCGAGTCCAGGTTTGAGGCACCTTATAGAACATTTTCAGCAGATTGAATGAGATGTGTCTACCATGTTAACATGCTTGCAATGACAATGCTGATGCTAAGCCGGTACTTTGTGCATTGAATTGTATCCCAACCACACATGCATGCGCGCGCACACACACACACACACACACACACACACACACACACACTTTGGAGCATCAGTGCACTTTTATACAATTAGGGCTGCAAAAAAACATAGTTTTTATATTGATCTGCCTGTAATTTCCTTTTTTCCCCTGATTAATGGATTAATTAATAAACAAATATTTTTTAAAGTCAAATTTTATACCACTTTTAAGTAGTCATCTTAAATTGATTTGTCCAACAAACAGTCAAAAACCCAAAGATATTCTTTTTACAATGACAGAAGACAGAAAAAGAAACTGAAAAAAAGCAACATAAAAGGTCGAGTCAGTAGCATTTGTTCGTTCCCGTTTATAAACACAACATTCAAACTTGGCCCCTACCCCCGGCTCAACGCACCTGAAGTAAGCAAGCTACACTGAAATATTACATTTGTTTAATGGAGAAGTCAATAATTTGGCAAGCTAACAAGCTAACCATCAGTGATTAGCACCTACCTGTCCATCACAAAGTAACCCAACTCTGCATCACTCTTCCCAGCCTCTCTTTCAGCGCTCTGAAATGGCTGAAGGCCAAACTGAGACTCACTCTCGCTCTGGAACAAGTTTTATCCGCTTGCTCACTAGGACTGTATTTCCTTTTCTTTGCGCTATGTCCACATTCGTAACTTTCTCCGGTTTGGACGGCGTCCAGTCGCTGTGTTCCACAGTGCTCTCAACTGCACCTGTGCTCTGTCATTGGCTGGGTGAAGCACACCAGTTCACTGTGGTCACGCCACCTACACTCCGGAGAGGCGCTATCCTTACTTAAAAATTGATTGTGCGTCTACATCACTCTTTACGGAAACTCGTCCTGAGCAGGTCCTGAGTCAACCAAAACATCAAAACACAGGCAGAGGGCGGTGTGTCTCCATAAACAGTCACCAACACACATAAACAGAGGCCCAGAAGTGATGATTGAGCAGCATTACTTTTGTACATATCTGTATTTTAATTTTTAGTAAAATCCTACTGACTCCACCTCTAACTTTTATGTTCATTTTAAAACAGATTTAAAGCAATTAGCCTACTCATTTCTCTTTATATGACTAATTGATTAATCAAACAATTGTTACAGTTTGAGATACATTACGCATGTCTATAGACTGGAATACATAATATATGACACAAATCCTCATAATAAGCTTCCACGCTGCCTGGTAGAGATGTGAGGAATCTGTACTATTAATACAGGCTAAACAGCGAAGTGCATAATTTGATTCAGGACATCGTAAATGTTCTGCTGATGGAAGTCATGTGTGGAACCACACACAAAACACACAAAGAAACCCCTCTGGAAACTTCGATTGTGCACACCCACCCCACCATGAAACCTATGAAACCCACTGTAGACATCAATCATTTTTATTGGCCGTCTGTGAGAGGGCCTTTTCAAAACAGTGAAGTATCACTTTTGACATTGTTACCAGAACAGTGCAGGGTAAGAGGCAGTGACTGATGTTTCAGTGTTGGCTGATATATGCCAATACTCTCTACAGAAGCCATGTGTTTGTTTTATTTTACTCCACCAAATACCAGATACTGCAAATATGACCAGCATTTAACCTTAAATGCAAAGACTTTAAATTCTTGTGGGGTTTTTTTCTTATGTAATTTAAAATATCAACACTGAAACAATATCCTAAATGACCTCTTTTAATTGCGGTCACAGGATTTGAGTAACAGGGCTGTGTGGTTAAATACAGGTAGAAATGTCAATCTGCTGTATAAATTCCAAGCAGAGCATGATGCCTTTGACATGTTCCTCTTACACATTTCTGTGTGGGTGTGAATGTGCTTTTAAATGTGTTAAAATCCCTTAAAATAATCAACATTATATTTCAGTTTTGCCCACCACATTCCTACCATATTCCACACTCAAACTCAATTCACTAGTGAAAACAGGAACAAAATTCATTGTAAATGTGACAAAACTGTCCGAGACCTCTTGAAACTTTTGTGTTCATGCATACAGTGCAGCTTAAAAAGGTACTTCCACTTCACGGATCAACATTATTCAAGGGCACAGGCATTAGGGAAAAAGTTCACATTTAAAAGACACATTATTTAGTCTCATGCCCTTTTTGTCCTTTTAAATATAAAAGATAACCTTCATTTTTGTCTTTATTGTAGTGCTTTGCCACAACTCTCCAGTTCATAAACCCATCTTTGCCTGTTATTGTGGGTAAACACAATTTATCATAATCCCTAAGATTTCAACAAAAGCTGTCCTCAAAGTAATGAAGGTTCGATGTAATTAATTAAATGTGCATTGCCCATTCCAGGCTCTCTTAATGGAAATAGAGAATATTGATATCGCAATCGACAGATATTATAATGTGTTTGAAATTTGATTTCAGCTCTTGTTTTTTTAATAATTATTGTGCAATCATGTGATATAATGTGCATTTATCACTTGGCTCGCATTTGCCAGATTTGCAGGCCTGATGGTAATAAGCTCACCCCTCACCCTCAACTCCCCGTTCCTGAATCAGAATCCAAATGAGGATCCGAATGTTGCCACAAATGTACAGGAATTTGTTGTAGAGGTAATGAAGTGGAAATAAATGTCTGCTGGAATTATCTCAGCTGATGTTTACAGCTGCAGAGTTAGGAAATAAGGGTACTGAAAACACTCAACATGGACAATGACACATACAAAAAAGATGAAAGAAGATAAATGAAACTGTTTTTTCTGTTTTCTTTTACAGTTTGTGTAAAAGAAATCCAACAGTCCCACTACAAGTGTGATGAGAAACATAATCACTTCCTGGACAGAAATTACGACCACACAGAACCTGTACAAAAGTGATCAGGGTGGAGGATGAGCTAACAGAGCACAGTACTGTGAAACCAGAAACCAGGTTTGCATACAGTATATTAAATATAGTGGACAGAGACACTGTGACATCATTCATTAGTTTGTAGACTGCCACTTTGAGGACATTATGGCCACCTGCACCTTGTTCATGTGACCATATTTTTCAAGAGGGTGGAGCTGGAGAGAATACACATTGCTCCCAGCGACAGTGTTGTGTCGCACTGACAGATAGCAGCTACTGTCATTCGGATCAGGTATGCCTTAATACTATTTACATAATTTTAAAAAATTATCCCTCAAACACGGCCGTGTGAAGTGAGGGTGCTGCAGGTGCTGCAGCAACCCCTTTTGGAAAAGGTCAACATCACAACACTCTCTGCCAAATGCAAAAAATAAAGGAATAAACATTTTTTAAAGTAATTTTTGTGTTATTTACCAAAAAACAAAGGCTTGAGTAAGTTTTTAAAAATTGAATAAGTAACACTGAATTATTAGTTTTTAAAATAATGCCCTGCGCCCTGTCACTGTGCCAGAGGTTTAAATACTGTATTGTAGTTGTGAGTCTAAAATACTGTGTTTTATTCTCATTGTCTCTCTTTGTATGGTGTGATCACAATCTGATTTATATCATGGCCGATGTTCTATTAGAATGTATGTTTTTGACAACATAAGTCCTCACAAACTCATTAAAATAAACTTACACGAATGAGGATCAGTGTGTTGATTGTATTTACACACAAAACACAACTTTTATCACAGCACCCCCAACTTAAAATCTCTTTCCTCGGCCCTGAACCCAAATATTAAAATGCATCAACTCAGTTCAAAGTCTGCCTCAGGTGGCCATTCGAGGAGCAGCAGTTTTTTGCCCGCTCCATCAATATGATCTCTTTAATTCTTGGAACAATACTTTATGTATACGATCACACATAGATATTAACCATTCGTGGAAAAACCTGGTCAAACACAAGACAAAATGTTTTTCACATTGCAATTTTATGTTATTTTTATTTTTATTTTTTTCCCCAGAAAACACTCCTAAAGCATTTACAGCAAAACACAAGTATGACTCACTGGTAAAAAAGTTTGGAGTTTAAAACAAATAATATAGTCTAAGAACATTAAAAACAAATAATCAGAAAATGCAGGATTCAAAGTCTGACCTTCTTGTATATGTGTCAGGTTGCGTGTTTACTGGCACTGATCCAAAAAACCGAGTAAAAAATGAAGGTGAACTTTTCTAAAAACACAACCAGTTGAACAAAATCTGTTGTAACCGTGTCTTTGATCACATATAAACAGCAGTTACTTTTAATATGTCTCAAAAATATAACAACTGCTCCCTTTAACTCTCACATCAAGCTTCGAGGCTAACACTCAACCTGTTAGGGGTAAAAACTGAGTAAAACAGAGAGGAAAGCGCACGTTTCCCTGGTTTCACTCCTCTTGCTTATTTTTTCCCTTCCTCTGCAACAGACAAAGCCAGTCTCAATTTGTGTCAAGCTCTGTTTTAAGACCTTGGGATTAAAGCTGTAAAGTGGCGTGTGTCAGGGTCTTTGACGCCCTGGGGCCCCCCGCTAACATCTGAGAGCTAACATGCTGTTGTTCGGTATCATCTCCCATCATATCATGTCAGCAGTGAGGGGAGGGGCTGATGAGACAGGCAGCCGTCACAGGAGCTGACAGGGCTGATTCCCGTCAAGAGCGCTTCATCCATGGCCGAGGTCGATCGAAACTGACTCCACGTCTCACTCAGCCAAAAGTGGATATCCATCCCAATGTGCATCACACAAGTGCTGTGTGGGGCAAAGAGAGTGACACTTGGCAGCTAGTGATAAAGACAAGATGACGTTAAAGATAACAGGGATGAGATGAGAAAGGAAAATGAAGATGAAAAACTTGAAGTTTGATATCTTATGCCACTCAAGAAATGACTAATATATGCTCCAATGGTTGAGAGTTGAATACAGATCTTCTCCAGTTAAAACAGAATGTAGGCAGGGTAAAAATTTTGTGCTACTGGGGAAGTTTGACATAAAATGATTAAATTACCACATACTGCGGTCCAATTATATGCCCACTGATGAAATTTCATAGCTACTCTTAACTTTAAGGTCAAACAAACAAGATATTTAACACTAGAGAATGATTGAGAGCTACCTACAGAAAACATAAATCTCAGCGTAATATTTTATTTTTTATTACTTAACTCCTAACATACTGGGAACAACAGAATAAACTTACATTTAATGACACAACACGGCACAGATAATTAAATGTATAGCCAGAGATTGACAGAGAAAACTACAGAAGAATGAACTATTTAAAATGGTGTCAGTGGCTGTCAACATAGACTAATTGATAATACTGGTAAACTTAAAAGTGAGTATGAATACAACCAAATCGCCATGTTAAAATTCATTCAGTTAGCAGGAAAGATGTTAATGCCAAATACTGATGTCTTGTCCAAACTGAAGTCAGCCGCGTGAAGGGTGGTGTTGCAGTTGTCTGGGGGATGGTGATGGCAACAGACAGAATGGGACCTCTGTTACCGCTTCGGGTAAACAGAAGAATCAGATGCTGCATTTGAGTAACAGCCCTTTTTATACAGAGCGTCTAGCAAAGAAATTCAGAGGGTTTCTATCCAATCCCAGGACAGTTTTGCCCTACGAGGAGTTTGCATTTATGGCACAACCGCCCTCAAGGCATAGGTGGGAAGCAGCATAGTACAAATACTGCACTTTATATAAAGGTTATTGTAATAAGTGTTAATAGTTAATAAGTCACTTGTAAGACCTTAAGACGCTTAATAGCATTAGTAAGATTATAAAAGCATAATTAACACACGTATTATTGCTTAAAAGACACTTATGAGCAACATTCCTCTGTCATAAACAATGACTAGATACTTTCTGCAGGCACAGCTCACTGATAGATGCTTGTTCTCACCTGCTAACACAAGGACCAAAGGCCGTCAAACAGTGTGCCTGCTAGCTAACACTGGGGCCCCGGGATGACCAGCGGGGTGCCTGACTAGTAATAATAACAAAAACCTAGTATTCAACAAAATAACAGGGGATTTACAACAATGACCCTTTATAGTCTAATTACTGTTATGAAACATCTTATTAAGGTTGATAAGTGGTCTATCAACTGTGAACAATTTTTCAAAGAAGTGTTTACAAGCAATGATCGGTGTGCTAATTATGGTACTTTTATAAGCTGTCCATAAACATGAACTATTTTCTAGTAAGTTCCTCCAAGTGTTTCATAAGCCATTAACAAAGCTTTTTATTTTTCTATAAATAACCCTATAAAGTCTAAATCTTGATAATAAACATCTTATTAATATTTATGAGCGGTCTATAAACTGTTAGCAAGCTTTTTTAATAAGTGCTTAGCAGTGTCATATAAGCAATAAATCTGTTAATGCTTTTATTAACACTTACGTAGTGTTATTAATATTAATAAACATCTTATAAGCTCTTACAAGTGGCTACTTAACCATTAATTAACACTTATTACAAGGACCAAGTTTTACCCCTTTGGTATGGGGATGAAACTTAACAATCAGATAATTTTCTGGTGCGTTTAGGAACAGTTCAGATAAAATCCACTGATTTTACCTTT
>JAQFJA010000001.1:2405964-2418958 GCA_029874485.1 Naso brachycentron
TCTCTCTCTCTCTCTCTCTCTCTGTGTCTCTTTTCGGTTCTCAGTCACTGAGCACTCCACAACGCATCTCAAAAATGGATAATGCCACTGTCTCAACCACTTAAGAGCAGATTCAATCAAAAATAAAGCAACACATAAAATAACCTATTTTAATTTCCTCAATGCGATGGGAACATTCAATTACGTCCTCAGAACGGCACGTTTTTCATGGTGGCAACAATTAAAGTCTTATTTAATGTTTAAAGCATATTACTTTTCTTTATTACAGATCTCATAACAAAGTCAGCAGCCATCAAGGTGCAAAAAGCCATCCTTATCCTTTTCGTTTGCATTTTATTGCAAAAGCTCATCATAGCGCAAGACAATGGGAGGAATGTAAGAAATTGTGTGTATGAGTGTTAGTGTGTGTGTGTTCATGTGTGTTTGCCTGTCTAGAAGAGGGGACAAGAAGAAAATATCTGGTACTGGTGTTTCAAAATCAGGACTCAGACAGGCATGCAATGGAGAATGTTCTGGGAAATAAAAATTTCAAAAAGGAAACAAAAACTATGTTTAATTTGGTATTGCTATTTATATATTGTCAAATACTCACCTGTCTAAAACTCAAAGACATAAGAGGTTTTCACCTGAAAGTGATAAAGATGCCTCCAGAAACTGTTAGAACCTTGACAATAGAACTAATGACATGGAAGGAGGCATGCTAAACATATATAAGAGGCAAAAATGCTAAGATGTTATTCATAGGTGAACAGAAAAGAAAGAATGAAGAAGTTACATTTAGGACATATTGCTTGTTTTAAGTGTGTGTGTGTGTGTGTGTGCGCGCGCGCGCGCGTGTGTGTGTATGTGTGTGTGTGTGTTGAACTGCTGCAGCTTGCAGGCATGTGGTGTCCATACAAAACACAGTTGTTGTCATATGTGTGTATGACTACGTGGCTGCTCTGATGTGTTAAAATGATCACCAACCCAAAAGCAAGATGTTCAACGATGCACATGCCCCTCTGTCTGTTCATCTCTGTAACTGTTTAAGGTAGTATGGTGACAGAACTTCATAATGGACTGTATTTCCTTTTGGTTTAGTCTGTCCCATTTACAAGACCACTTGCATGGTAAACAAGGTGTTTTTAGAACTAGATTTATACCTAGTAGGTTGTCATAAATAAGGCATGCATTGCCAGGGAAAACAAAGTCAAGAGTTATAAATATTGTTTAAAATACATCTGTTTTGTCAATGAAAAGAGCCATACAGTATCTGAGACAAAGAGGATAAAATATGCAAAATATTGACCAAGGAGTGTGCAATGTTTTCATGTTTGTTTTCATTCTAAAGCACAAAAAATATGTGCAATACGCAAATATAAAAATCTAAATATGTCTGCTGATGTAACACATTGCATTAGATGCAGGGACTTAATGTTGAGGTAATTTATAGTGTTGGGACAGGATGAGAGTCTGTGGGACTTCTTGGCTTTGTTGATGTTGCCAAGAAACTGTACTTGAACTCATGAAGAAGGATGTAGTAAAGGGCTATGTTAGCGAAAATGTCTGCAGCCTTGTTGGCTTTGTAGGGGTCCAGGAGTGGGGTCATTGATGGTTTTAAGATGGGTAAGCGAAGGGTGCTCACACGATTTTATTACCACAGAGATCAGATTTTCCCTTGTCTGATTGGTACTGCTACACAGTATCCAAAATTAACTTTTTGGCTCATCTACCAATGGCTGTCAGTGGTAAACTGAGAAAAATAGAATTTTTACGGGCAATAAAATTGAAACATTTGTTATTAAGAAAAGCCACCAGGTGGCTTTGGATAAAGAGGGCAAACCCATGGATTGCTGCGTCTATAATTCAAGCAGAGACCTCGGAGAGGTGGTCTGATGTTGAAAGACCCAAAACCCTTAAGACCCTAGGATGCATACCAGCTCATCCTAGAAATGTATCTTACAATCTGAATTTCTTGATCAACCACTGATATCTGGGAGAAGGCCAGATGACAGCCAAGAACAGTCTGGTGACTACTTGAGAATCGGTTGACAGCACAGTAAGACGGCAACCAGGCCAAGTTGTTCTAGCACCACAGCTTGCATCTTCTGTGAGGGAAAAACCTTTGCAAGCTACAAGCTAACCTTTGGAAATATACCCCCCAGAACCCCTAGAGGGTGGAATGACATCCTCAACAGGACAGACCAAAGGCTTTTGATCATAATGGCTAGATGAGCGCAAGATGCATCTGGTGCAAAGAGTGTAAGAATCCATCAGGTGAAAATGAGGTGTTTGGACAGGGAGGGACAGGTGCCACATACAAGATTAGTTCCTGGTGAGGCCCAGATGGAGCATGACCAGGACTCTCCCCACATAGCCCAGTCCCTCCACACGCCTTTACCCCAGCCTCCATGCATAGTTAGTCAGTGGATTGAATGGCTCCAGCACATAACCAGATTGAGTGGCAATAGTTCAAAGACGATGTGTGCAGAATCCTCCTAACAACAGCTAAGGGCAATGCTAACAGACAGCTGCAAGCAATGACAATCATTATCATCATCAGAAACGCATCTGAGAGATTCTGTCCACATGGAAACAGGGAACAGCAAGAAACCCTACAACAAAAACCACAGGGCCACCAAAATACAACAACTGCAGCAAGAATTGAGAACTCTCAAGAAGCAGCTCAAGGAGACCAGTGAATGGGGCATGCCAGCCACCTGCAGATATGCTACAGATCCTCAGGAAAAAGCTCATAACTCTCCACAGAACAAAGTGGCATAAAAGAAGAGGGAAGGAAAGGGCCAGGAAGTGAACATCCTTCGTTGTCAACCCCCTCAGCTTCGTGAGAAAACTGCTTGGTGATTAGCAAAGCAGCCACCTCACGTTCTCAGTGGACAAAGTCAACACCGTCCTTCACAGCAACCTGAATGACCCAGCAAGAGTGCAGGAACTTTACCACAACAGAGCCCTGATAAGCCCAGCATCCCCAACAACTGATTTCAACTTGAAGGAACTGAGCTGGAAAGAGGTCCACATAGTCAGGAATACAGCAAGATCAGCTTTCGCCCCAGGGCGCAGAGGTGTACCATACAGTGTGTATAAACATTGTCCGAGAAGAAAGGGAAAGTTGTGGACAAGTTCCATTTCTCAATTTTTGACACCACCATTTCATCACTGACAGTGCTGCCAGTCAAAAGCCTGGGGAAAATCTTTGAATGCAGTCTAAAGGACACAGCTGCCGTCCACAAAATCAGCAGTGACCTTGAAGCCTGGCTTGCTAAGGCAGACAAATCTGGGTTGCCTGATCATTTTAACGCATGGAGTTACCGGCATGCCTTTCTGCCCAGGGTTATGTGGCCCCTGCTACTGCATGAAGTCCCCATGTCAACTGTGGAAGCTCTGAAGAAGAAGATCAGCAGCTATCTGCAAAGGTGGCTTGGCTTCCTAAGTAGCTTAAGCAGTGCTGCTCTGTACAGATTCCCCAACACCCTACAGCTCTCCCTCAGCAGCCTCTCTGAAGAGTTGGTGGTGACATGAAGAAGAGAAGCTAGTCATTACAGAGACTTCAGGGATCTAAAGTAGCAGCAGCTGGCATTGAAGTCCACACAGTCAGGAAGGGGAGTGCTTCCAGGTAGTTGCAAGTGGCGGAGGCATGTCTTAGGCACAAGGTCATTGTCCAGAAAGTAGGAAAAGGACGTTCAGGTCTGGGCTACTTTCCAAGTTGCCAGATCAGCAAGGCAACAGAAAAAGAGTGACAACATCTACTCCAGAAAAAAGTGCGTGCAGAGGTAAAGGAGGTATGAGTCAGCAAAATGGTGGGACTCAGTCAGCAAGGAGCCTTGGGAAGGTGGGAAAACACTCTGCAGCTGAAGATTACTTGGACAGATTTCTGGCGGGGCAACAAGCACCGAATCAGATTCCTCATCCAAGCTGTCAATGACACCTTACCAAGTCCAGCAAACCCTCACACGTGGGGCAAGAGTGAAACACCTTCCTGCCCTCTGTGCACTGGATAAGGAATTCTCCAGCATCTCAGCAGCTGCCCCAGAGCTTTGGCCGATGGATGCTATCACTGGTGCCACCACCAGGTGCTTAAGGCAGTTGCGAAAGCAATCACTGCAGCCATGCTGTCCAGTAAACACCACCCGGGGAAGACAACCTTCCCCTTCCTCAAAGATGGAGAGATGTCCCATTCCCTGCCACAGACAAGACTGCGCCAAGCAGCAACAGCCCCAGACTGGCACCTGAAAGTAGGTGGAAACATTACTGAAGCTGCAGAGAAAGCCACCAGGTGGCTTTGGATAAAGAGGGTGAGCCTATGTATTGTTGCTGCTGGGATGCAAGACGGGAGTTGATCAACCCTGGCTGAGTCACCTGGGTAAGGGGGTCTGATTTTGAAAGACCCACAACCTTTGATGACCCCAGAAACATCACTGAAGATGCATCCCAGCGCATTCCAGAGATATATCACACAACCTGACTAAAAATAATTGGCCATACCTCAACTTTTTAGCATGCAAACTTATAGTACACATCAGTTTAAGAGAAAGTTAATCATAGCTAATACTGGATTTACAACTTTCTATTGTGAACAAAAGTGAATTGCATATATTGTTGCATTTTTAATTCATTGCTGCTCTTATTTAATTGTTGAATTAAAGGCAGTTGCTGAAGCAAAAGAAAAAAGATAGCCAATAAAATCAAGTGTTTTAAGACAATATGAAGTGAATGGGCTAACATTCCACTACATTTGGCCAATGTTTTAAAAAGTTAATGATGAAGACTAATGTAAATAATTTTCAAGGATTTAAAAACTGCTGTGTCTGTTCCATAAATTATGCTGGAAGATTCGCTTTCATGATAAATTTTTTTCATATATTTATATTCAGTGCATCTTGGCTGCCATTCATTAATTATATATCTAAATTGATCACCTTAGATGATTATTCATCAAATAAGACCATGCTTGAAATAAAACAATTAATCGTATGGCCTAAACCTTCGACCAGATGTCTTTTTTTCCATCACATTTTCTCCGAAACTGTAGTATTTTAACAAAATGTGGAAGTGTTTGTTTTTGAGAAGAAATCACATCTTTTCTCTGCCCTGAGAGCTAACCCATGGCTATGCCGCTGTGGCTGGCTACCACCTTTCACTTCATTGGCCCAATGAAATACAGTGTTCATTAGGCCATTGATCAACTAGTCTCATCCTGTCACAAGAATACAGCTGGCCAGCGCACCCACCTACACACACACAAACACACACTCACACACACCTCTGCAGTGAGACACAGGGCTGGTAAGTGGGGTCAGAGGTGGCTTGTAGTAATCCATCTAACCAGCGTGACAGCGGCAGCTAATAAATCACTTATTCATCGTTTAATCCATCGTCTGTCGCCAAACTCCCACAAAACAATGCCTTCACAAAACACACTCTCTGCGGCAGAGTAACCCCGCATCCATACAGACAGGTGCAGCTTTGGGACTGCAAACAACTTTGAGCATATTAAGTTGTCAAAAGCACCTTCATTATACTGTTGTCTTTTTACTAAGACTTTGTTTCTTACTTACTTTTTAATCAATTGCATCATGTTCCTAAATCAAACCACCATATACACACGAAAGTAACCTGAAATTAATAAATGTTAATTAACCATGAAGTGATTTCTTTTGGGTTGTCTTCAGTAAACAATCAATCTGCATTGTTTGATTTAAAGATAAATATCTCATGATAGCAGTTTTTTAAAGCTCCTTTCACAAAATTAATCTAAACATGAATGTTGAGCTGGTGTGGTTGCCTTTTGTTAAATGCTCTCCTGGATGTTAATGGTTACAAACAGAAGGCTTTGTTGTTGTTTTTTCCTTGGAAGCACAGTTTAAAGCACAGAAGAAGATTAACAAAAACCAAAATAAATTCAGCGCTATCATGGAGATAAAGTTTCTGAGATGAAACACAATGGGTCAGATCTTCAGGTAAAATGTGTGCAGGAGCTAAAACAGTGGCTGACTCCAGAGTTGGACTGAATTAATCCAACACCGTCAGCCAGAAATACACTTGCTCTGCTCTACATGGAAGCTGCTGGCAGGGAGCTCTGCTGAACTAACCAGCATCGTGTGTGTGTGTGTGTGTGTATTGGTGGTGTTTCTTGTAATCAATTTTCCACATTTGAAGAAATACATACACACACACAAAAAAAAATAAAACTAGGCAGTGGCATGCAAACCTCGACAACATATCCAAACACAAAAACAAATCACAAAACACAACAAAACAAAATAAAACAAAACACAAAACATAACATAAAGTAGAAAATAGCAACAAATCACAAAACACATTACAGAACACAACAAACAAAAAAATCACAAAACAGTTTATTAAAAAAAACTAATCCAATGAAGAAACAAAGAGAAAACAACCACAACACAGAAAATACAACATCACGTTTACTTTTGGCAGAAAAAAATTGTACTTGCTCACACCATTTACCACCAAACCACGTGACCACCAGCGTAATTCAACAAGAGACAAGAATTCAACAAGTTTAAATGTGACAGAGGCACGCAAACAGTCTTGGAAATGTCCAGTGAGTGACGATCCTGTTAGGGTAAATGGCGCCGTTTGTTCCTGATAAAAAGATGGACAGTGCTTCCAACCAGTAAGAGACGCTCCTTGATGATAGCAGTGTACCATCCTCTTCCTGTAGATGTTGTTGTGTGTCCTTCCTTGTGGTAGTAAGTTTTGTTTTGCCATCATGATTTCAAATTTGCTGTTGAGCTTTCTCCTTTGATAAATTAACAGTTTGCTGTTTTCCTATTTTCCATTGTGTTGTCTTACTTGCTGTTTTTTTTTATTTTCAGTTGTGTTTTATGATCTGTGGTGTTTTGTTATTTGTCGTCAGGTTTTGTTATCTGCTGTTGTGTTTTAATTGTTATGAAATTTGACATGATTTACACTTAGTCCACTGTTGCAAAGGTAAGAGAAATAGACTCATGAAGTTGCCCCAGTGTTTTGCACAGAATATGTCACATCTGCTCCCGAAAAAAGAGCAAATTCCAGAGTAAATATGGCCCAGTGTGCCTCAGTATTGGGGAATGAATAGCCGTGAGTTAATAGGAGTTATGTTAAATAGGACTGAGGCTTCAGTTTAAGTAACTTCTTCACATAGTTCACTCATGTATAAAAAACCAATGTCCAGTCTTTGAATAAGGCTGCACTCAAAACCCATCGCACTGCTTCAATTGTAAAAACATTCTCATGCCAGCAGCCTTAATTTGGTCTTCCGTTCTTCGTCTCTACCCATCGCTCCTCTTAATTCACGCTTTTCCAAAGCATGTTGTCTCACCTGACAAGAGAGAGAAAAGGGAGAACAAACGGGCAGGCAGACTGAGAGAAAAAAAGAAAAGAGAGGGAGGAAAAAGTAAAAGGAAGGGGCTGATCGTACAGTTTAATTACCAGCCCTGACTTGTAAGTGCTCTGGTGGGGAACTACACGACCAAGCTACAGGAGACAGCTCCGCTCTATCCCATTAGAGTGGGAACAGAAGGATGCGCTGCTGCCTGTTTCCTCTCACTGTCCTACAATCCTTCACTCCTCTCTTTATTCCTCTTTTCCTTTGCATTTCTTAATTCTTCCCTTCTTTCACTTTCCTCTACACTCTCATTTCTATCAGTTAACTTTGTTTAACAGGCATGTGGAGTACATAAAATAATTGCTTGTGAGATAACGCCTCTCTGTGGCATCCCCTTGTCTCTGTGATTGAAAGTCACTGGGTTAAGAACATGAGTAAGAGGTTAACGGTAATAAAAATAGCTATTAAGCATATATTCCCTTCCGATGTGTCACTCCGAGAAAGGGAGAGAGAAAGAGAGAGAGAAAAGGAGGGAGGGATACTGGCACCTAATTACAAGGAGCGCACTTGGCTGCTTTTATCAGTAATTGGACTATATAGCCCTTCATTATAATTTACTTTCTCCCCCAAACTGTGATAATGCAGACAAGCAGAACTGAGTGGGCCTGTTAGTGGCCCAGAAACTGACACCAGTTAATGGTTAATTATAATGACTAAATTAAAGGAGTGACGGTGAGAGGGCACTGGATAAAGCTCAGGCACTTAATTTAACAGGATCACTATCAGAGAAAACTCATGAGTTCAAGATTGGAAATAGAAGAGGTAACGATGAAAAAACAGTGGAGGAATTGGTAAAAGGAAAACAACACCGAATTTATTTTTGTAGATTTTTATTGGCCTCATTGTCAGCGCAGGGAGACGGAGACATGAAAGTGTGTTTAGAGATTAAGAGACCATTAATTGTCTGTTTCAGGCTGTGATTGAAAACACAGTGAAAACATATTTTCATTTAGGTGTCCACTCAACAGAAGGCGTCTTGTTTTAAGCAATTACTGCTCGGGACATTGTAACACAAAGGCAGACAAAGAGATGCTTATGTGGCGGTGGATGGCTGGCAATGAACACACTTGCAATCAAACTCTATCTTAACTCATTGTAACCCAGTTTTCACTCTCTTCCTTTACAGTGGCATAGTCACAAAGCGCCATTGTTTGGAAGAATGCTGCCCAACACTAATATGTTTACTACGCAGGATTTCTCAGTACAGGGTTTACACTTTCAAATTATGTAATTAGGTTGCAGTTACCAGTCATTATTATGTTGAAATGTTACTTTGGCTTTTTGGGTAATGTGTTTATTTTCATCTTACTAGGTGGATGGCTCAGTCCGTTTAAGTTAAGATGTGTTAGCTTGATGCAGGGGCTGGAGATGGAGAAAGGCAGCGAGCCTGAGTCAAAACAGAGCGATGAAGGCTATGTACAGGAATCATCTTTTGATCAGAAACTCTGTGTGCAGGAACTTAGCCGGGTAAACCAGACTCATTCACTTTGCAAATTAATTCACCTTGTGAAAATGGTCTGGGAAGCCTCCCATTCACAGCAGTTTCCACCCATCCAAAAACCTGACGGGCCAATCGCAAACATTTATCTCATATGGGGCGGGCTTGACGTGATGACTCATTAAAGGGGCTGACGACGGCAGCTCTAGTTCGTGTATGCAGTAACTGACATGAATAATCACACAGATATTGTTATATTGTGTTGTGATATTAGCTAATTATGCCAGTTTCACTGCTTTTGTGTGGTGTTTTTTAATGTGTTGTGTTGTCAGCTGCACAGATCGGAAGAAAGACTTCTATTAAAGGCTCCTGTTCTTCCCTAAGTGTAGTAATCACAAAAAAACAGTACTTGCTGGGTCTCCAAGGTTGTTGTCCGTCAGAATATTCCTTTTAGTTAACATTGTGTAGTTTTCAATAACAAGAGGGTTTCAGCTCACCTCCAATTCCCCTCAAAACAAACATGGCGGTGGCTCGCCTGGAGTGTGAGGGGAAGGACGGGGTGAACATGGTTAGTTGGTTGTATGGTTGTATGTCTAACCAATTGCATCCAGATGCTGTGCCAGGCTAGCAGTAACTCAGTAACGGAGCCGTTCTTGACACAATGCGATTGTGGCACCACTGGGCTCTGAAACTTACTTCGAATGCTTGGTCGCATCATAACAGATTTTGCTGCATCGAGCAAGGCGCGCCCAAAGTGCTGTAACGAATTTGTGGCATTATCGGTCAATAATGTCACAAATTCATTCTCTTTTTGAGTTATCTATCTTTTGCTCATAAAATTTTAAGAGGGATCTTAATGAGTATTTGATTCAGATACCTACTCAACATTGGTCTCAGCTGGGAACCTATTCATTCCTTTTTTTAGAAGCAGGCTGCTCAGAAATTATTTGACATTAGGTAGTCTTTAAGCCTGTATCTTTTAAAAGTTATAATTAACGACTTTTTTTTCCAGTACGTCCAAAGTTCTTATAACCTGTGAAAAAATGGATAGAGCGTCAGACACCAAACACCATGATAACCGCACAGAACTGTAAAAACAGAGTAAATCACACTGATTCTTGCAGATTCCTGCATTTCATGTGTTGTGGTTTGACTAATCTAAAAGTCAGCGGTCTAAATCAAAGTTGGTGCAAAACCTGTTGTTCACAGAGAGGATCAGTTCACAGTCAAAATTCATCCTTTTATTTAGGCAAAGTTGTTCATTACTACTGTTCAATTCCCGCACACAACAGTGAAGTAACCCATCAGCATGCACACGAGCAAGTAGTGCGAACCCGTGCTTCTCTCCCTCACCACCACACACGACCATACAAATGTTACTGTATTCTGGGAGTCAATAGGAATCTGAACTGTCAGAGGCCTAACAGGATTTTTACCAACAACCTCGCTGTTGATAGCTCTGCACTCAAACGCGACTCACTGTCACATACAGAATATTAACTAAGATGACACTTGATGTGTATTATCATAATCGTGCGATTACATGTGTATTTCAGATTTTCCTGCTTCAAATGTGAGGCGTGTGTGAGTGTGTGTCACTGTTTAACTCTCACACACTCTCTCCTTTGACTTAACTCTCACACACAGGGTAAATCTGTGGTTTTATGCTGCTGTCTTCTTTGGTCCCTCTGGCTTTGCTTTAGCGGAGAGGCTGCCCCACTGATCCGTTTGCATCACACATCTTTGGCACACTTTGCTACCAAGGTAATCATCATCATCATCAGTAGCAGTAGCGGCAGCACCATCATCTTCATCATTAAGCTGGATCTAAATCATCATCTTACAGCATCCTTTTGGCAAACACACACACATACACACACACATACACGCAAACATCTCTGCTCAAACACATAGTGGCGGATCATCACTGCAGCTCTGTGGCTCTCCTCTAAAATCCCCTGCACCATCAAAGGGAAAGGCCTGTCTGTCAGTCATGCTGGTGATTATGGGACTGAGTGACAGGGGACGACTGACACTAAGCGGCCGGGCTGAATGCACCTCCTTCAGGCCTGGCAGGTCTGGGTGACACCGGGGGCTGGGCCACGTCCCTCACGTACGAGGATTAGCCTCGCCAGCTGCCATCTCAGCGCCACTCTGCTCTCAATCACACTAAGTGGCAAACACACACTCACACACAGGCAACACATGAGGTGAGGGACATACAGTACAGCAGTTAGAGGTGGCACATGAAGCTATATGCATGCTTTGCTGTAAGTACACACAAATGTACATATATGTTACACTCAGAGAACACACTATGTCTTTACACTGACACAAAAAAATGTGCAAGCAGCATGTGTGCACATATTAAAACATGCTCAGCAATGAACTGCAAAAGTGTGCTGGTCCAGCTGTCAACCAAAAACTACTGAAGTGTCACTAGTCTTGTTTTCCGCACATAATCTGTTCCTGCAACATAAACACTCACTTTTTGTGCACATTATTTGCAATTTAGGGACATCAGTCATCTCAAAACCTTTTGGAAACCAGCTTTAATACATGCACAAATGCATGGCTACACACACTCAACATGCATGTGTACTATGAGGGTCAAACAAATACACCAAGGGAAGAACTCATTACGCTGTGTTTAACTCATGTAGATCTGCAAGAAACAACAATAACACACACTGCCTTCTATCAGTTTGGACACAACAATCAAATGTCACTTACAAAAGATTAAAAAGAACATTTCTAAATGGTCTCTATCTCAAACAATGGCTGTTTGCTAAAGTATGACTTCAGTGTTGAGTGACTTTGGTCATTCAACACTTCAGTGGTCAGAGTCAGACACATGACCGGTGGTGCATCTTTCTGTCATGCATGTGTGTAAGCTGGTTTTACTTTCCAGGTCAGTAAAGTACAGGGTACAAGGCAGAAGTAAAGCCCCACTTCCACTGACCGGTACAGTTCGGTTTGGTATGGTAGGCAATTACTTGCGTCTCTGCTGTCAAAAGGATACCAAATAACTGTACCGTACTGGCCTAATTTTGTTCACACTTTGTTGGGGCTTCAAGCAATTTCAAGAGGTTGGAGCAACATATGCTGCAGTCTGTTGACTGCAAGCAGGCAAAAAGCTGTTGAAGTGTTGTCGAAGAACTGTTAATATATCATTTTACTAAGTTTTATTTATTTTTTGAGCGAGAATGTTACCATGTAGATTCTAGAGTTTTTCAGACTTGTGAGGAGCTGCAGCTTGCGAGGAGACCTGCTGGTCTGCTCACTGCAGCAGTCCAGCTCCTTAAGTTCTCACCCCAGAGAGAAAATTAACGCATCTGTGCGGAGGTTAAACACCAGCCGTAATGTTTCTGCAGCATTTTAAAACATGAAACAAAATGAAAGGATGCTCTGCTGCTCTTCATGTTGATTCTTTACCATAGGTTTAACATTAAAGGTGGAAAAAAAAGATCATTTCGTTCACTGTGCAACTTAAATGCATCTTTTAAGGTGGAATGTTTTCTTACATGTTGTTCAATGCATGATTTACGCCATAAATTAATCAGTTGACCTTCAATGACAATATGATGACAGTTTGAAGTGGATTTGAGAGGAGTTTTGTGTCACATATACATGCGTGTGGTAGAGAAATTACTGAACATCAGCTGTAATTCATTTGTTTTTGCCTTTCATGCATGATCACAAACACTTTAGTAACGATTGGATCTTTAAACACTTTATAAAATGCGCATGAATTTCTACTGGTTTAAGCCAGTGAAATTTTTTCACCAGGAGAAAAAAGTGCCAGAGTGCCGTTTCAGTGCACTCGGGCAGCACTACACCTTTGCATCCAGCGTATATCCTGGCCACAAACTAAGGGTACGCTCAGCAGTGGGATGGAAGCCAGATCTAGGGTACTGTTCCAAAGCATACTGTGCCATATCAAAACTGACCCACTCAGTGGAAACGAGGCACAAAGAGGTTTGTTTTTCCACCTTCTTCATTAACACAACACCTTTAACTCTCCTATTCTGTTAATTTCAGCTTAATTATCCTACCATTCTCGGTCAAAAATGACCTTTCCATTTTAGATGATTATAAATCCATAAAAATACATATTTTATTACCTAATGTTGTGTTATATATTTTTATTAACTCAAATTTTG
>JAQFJA010000001.1:2453379-2464958 GCA_029874485.1 Naso brachycentron
CCAAGGAAGCTCTGTTTTACAAAAGTTAAAAAGCTTTGATATAATATGGCTTCAAAGATTAAAAACACAGACCAACGCGTTTCGGCTCCCACAACGAGCTTTCAACAGGGTGAAAGGTCCAAACAGGTATGAACAGATATGCATATATACTGACACAGTGACACCAATCAGTGATTAGAACATGGGGCACACGTGTGCCTTGCAAGAAGCTTGCATCATCAAACATAGACAAAGTACAATTATTCATCACTGTAATGGGCATTGCCTCCAGTGGGCACTGGTCCTACTTGCAGTCTACTCTGCATTCAGTTACATTTCTTCTTTTTTGAGTCAGTTTTTCTTGTGAATTTATCAGATTTTGCTTTATTCATGGATCTGTATGTTAGGTAAAGGTTAGGGTTAGGGTAAGGATTTAGTGCAGTGTAGTGTATGGTATGTATTTTGCAAAAATACTACGATAGTATACATTTAGAATATACAAAATCTACTGAATCAAACACACTAGTGATTAGCTTTCCCCAAAACTAGATTCATCTTCATAGAGCTACTTTTGGAGGTGCATGACATAGATCCAGGTCATGATGATTTATGCCAGCCTAAAAAGGCCTGTAAACCCAACTCCTGTTTATAAAAAGGAATACAGAATTACTCCAAGTTTAGCCTCCAACACATCTCTAACAGAAGTAAAAGTACAGGAGATAACAAAAATAATAAATGAATCTATTTTAAGTCTATCCTCATCAGCATCACTGGAAAGCCATACGTTTAGACTTCATGTGGCGTAGGTGCTGGTTGTAGTGATCGGCTTGTAGTGTGTGTTATTATATACACTACAGCAGAGTAATCATATGTGCTTCATTGTTTTACAGTTCATGCAACCAGCTCTCCTATAAGCAGCTGGACATATCAGCAAATACAGCCCCAGTTGCCCTATGGGAGAAAATAACAAGGGTGTACATAGTGAGTGTGTTCAATGCAACATTTGTTATCTCTGTTTTTGGATTTCAAGTGTGTCTCTACATGCACAGTCTGTGAGTGAGTGTGTGTTTGTGTGTATGTTTTTCCATGGGCCCAAGAGATCACAGAGAGGCAAGGACTGAGAGAGAGAGCAGGTCCCCAGCCCACAGAGGTAAAAATTCATTTCTTGAGAGCTATATATCAACGGGCATTTGTTTAATGAGCGCCAGAGTGGAAAGATGTATAGAACATGTCAGGCGTCCACTTGCAATGCGTTGTGGGTAGCAGATAGCATCACAGAGTGTGACCGCTCACTCTGTCTCCCTACTCGCCTCTTTTATCTCCAGCCTCCCTCTCCCCATTATAAATGAGAGACAGAAGGGAACAAGAGGTAAAAATAATGGAGAAGAAAGAGGAAAAGAAAAAGGACACACACAAAGTCTGTCTGCAGCGGCACTCAAATGTCTACACAAATTTGCAAAAACACAAACTGTAGCTTGCACGTGTGCGTAAACAAACATGATGCAAAACAAGATAAAACATCAGCAAGAAGAAGAAAGGAAGCCAGATATACATGTGCTATCTACATGAATGAAGCAATAGAAGTGGAAAGAAATTTGAAGTTTGTTTATGTTTATGTTTTCTAGAAAACTGTCTTGGCCAGGTATCAGCAGCTGATCTGCATTAATTTGTTTGTTTCTTTCTTTTTTTTTAAACTCTTATCTCAGCGTGAGTCTCACAAATACACATGAACTCACACACACATAGGTACAGGCTCATCGGCATGCTCCCTGGCATGCCTAACTAACCTGTATTTCCTCTCCTGGCAGATCCCACCGCCTTTGTTAAGATATGTAAATGGGATGCATGGGGAGGACGTGTGGGTAATTAATTGTAACTGGGGGATAATGTTGCGCTGTCAGAGATGTCTCTGGTTTGTGTAACATTTTTTAAGAGTAATGTGGTTAAACTGGGAGTGTCTGTTAGCGCTCATTCTTAATTGTGCCGTGCTGGGAATGCTAACGGCTTAGCCTGCCTTCTCCCCTCCTTCCACAGTTCTTTGTCTGTGTGTGTGTGTGTGTGTGTGTGTGTGTGTGTGTGTGTGTGTGTGTCAGCAGTCTAAGCACAGAGAGGGAGAAATATATTATCCTAACTTTGTGTGCAAACAATTGGAGTGCTTTTCCAGAAGTAAAAATAGTAGTTATAATTAAACAAGAAAGTTTCAGTGCTAAAATCATAACGTAGTGCCACTGAATAACACAGAACATCTATTCAGACAGAAGAGATGCTGAACATCAGCCCATTGTTATAGAGCACCACCAAAATATCTAAGGCTACATCGACTTGTTGCATTTTAAATTTAAGCCAAATCAATATTGCTGTGTTTCAGCCTGACATCCTCTCTAATCCAGCACCTTAGCGGCCCAAAGACAGAACAGTTTGAAGACGCTGCTGTCCCCGTTTTATTCTGAAGACTCAGACATGGCTTCTTACTGCAGATGGGTAAAGACTGCGTCTGGAGACACTGACACGAACACTTTCTCTGATTGGTCGCAGCCAAGTCAAGAAAACAAGCCTGACTGTATCACATATGTATTTATCTGTGGTGCTATTTCGACATGGATAACGAATTACAGGTGTTGCTGACCTTGTTGTCTCTGCTGGCAGCTGTCGTACAGTTAAATTCTGCATTTTTTCACGCTACTACTGCTTACATGCGTAGGAGGCAAGCAACTATTAGAGCTGTGACAGTTCCTGTGTTCAGCAGCGCCATCAGCCCAATATAGATCAGGACAACTTTATCAATGGAGTTGTGGTTCAAGGGGAGTCACAAGAAAACTTACGCAGGTTGGTTCAGACCGAACCTGATCGACCTCAATGAAAAGATGTGTCTGCATATGGAGGCAATGACAACAAAAACACTTCTAAGCATTTTTACAAAGGTAGCCTTCACACTGTATTCAAGTTACTTAGGTGACGAAGAAAGGCTCCAAAAAAAATGCCAAGGCGTTTGTAAGACAAGTTTGTAAGGCTGTCACAATCTTTCTGGAGCCAGATTAACATTACATCAAAACACCATGTTCAGAGCCCGAGGAGAAGGAGTTTGTGATCAATAAGTTACGCCGCAATGTTTGAGAGTTATTGACTGCACACACATGGAAGTAAAACAACCCCTTGCTAATTCCACAGACTGGATAACAGGAAGGGGAAATATTCCTTGAATGAACAGGTGCTGTGTGACGTTGAGTGGTCATGTGATATGTGAGTAGTTTGGCTGGAGAGTAGAGCTGCTACAGAGCTTACACTGCACACATGGACGAGGAGGTCTTTGTTTTAAGACTGTCTTAAATCAAAGACACAGCACCGTGGATGTAGCAGGACAATACTGCCCGCGACATCTAAAGTTTTTTTTTTTTTTTTTGCTGGTCAATAGCTCAAATGCTTCCTGGTGCCACAAGATGTGAACAATGTATCTGACAACATTTCACCTTTTAAGACCAACACTTCCATGTGCACACAGATGAGCACAACTACATTCGCTATGTAGACAGTGTGGGTGCTGGGCGTGCACTCGAGCTGTGTGCCTCCTTTGCACCAGGTGGAAGTTAGGGCACACTATCTTATTAGGAAATGAACACTGTGCCCAAAAAACGAAGCAAAGTCAAAAGATTTGATCCTTTTGTCAAGTCAGTGGTAGACGTTTGTACTGACTAAATTACTGTACCGTTGAACATTTCTGAGGTCATTGTGCTCTTGATTATTTCTATGTTATTGTGTTTTATAATTCATCATCTCCATAATAGAAATTTTACTTTCACATCAAGACATTTTGTTCCCACTGCACCAGAAACGTTGTCGTTTTAGAGTTTATATTTATCTCTGCTGCCATCATCCTGCTGTGGCATTAATGCTGTTCAGATAGAAGACAGTTTTTACCGCTTTTGAATGAAGTAAATATAGAAACCAAGCAACGGGGCATAGCATTTTACAGGTAAGAAGGTGTTTCACAGTATTTACTGTTAGAAACACAGAGAATTTGAGATATGACAATAATTAAATAATTATTTGAAAGAAGTGTATGTAGTATTAATTTACTGTGTAACAAGCCAAGCAGCGTTACAACAGTCTTGATGATCTTAATGGTGAGTAGATCTTCTGCTCTCACAGATATACTTACATTTCGAGATGAAATGTAGATTGAATGAGATTTAAATAGAAATGGTGGCTGTTTAACGGTGAAGATAGCAACTCCCACAATCCCATACTACTTCATGATGTCATAATTGGACATCTTTTTTTTGTTTGTTTGTTTGTTTTAATTTGAAGCTCCTTAACAATAAAAACTACAGACTGCTTCAAACCTTTGTTCTTTTCTTCCTTTGGGGTACTGGAACAAACTGTAGCCTAAACATGAACCTCTTATATAACAATATACACCCTACTGCCTACTACATTCACATAAAGTCATAATGGTGGAAATGTTGGTCTACCATAACCTCATTAAAACACAAACAAAGCATTAGCATGTATTGGGGGTCTTCAGTTAAAAGGTCCGGGTGCTAAAATTTGCTTCCAGCAAAGGACCAAATGTCTTAATGTCTAAATTATGTTCAACAACCTTCCCCTATGTCTATAAAGAGAATCAACACTCCACATTTCCTTATAATTTCAACAATATTTCCAGTTTTCAATATCATACTTTGAACATGGGAAACAAACAGCTGTCTGTACCATTCACTTCTAAATACGGATGGGGATTGTTAAATTTTTATTGATATTGATACCATTACTGAGACTCCTAAACTATCCGGGTCTTTATCGATACAAGCGTTGGTACTTATCTATTATTTGATGGAAAGACAAGACAACAATACTTTTTTACTGGTAGTGTCTCACCAAAAGCTAAATTTTTTTTTTCTTGAGGTTACATTTGAACATATCTTGATGATGTTTTATTTACCTTTGCCTAATTGTCACTTTACTGACAGGACCTTGAATGTATCTTAATGTAACCTCATGGCACCCTGTGAAGTTTGTTAACTAGCTTTTCTCCTGCTGATTTCAGCACAAATATCAACATTGGATTACTATTTTTAACCAACACGACTTGCTAACATTTAATACCTGTTGGCTGGCAATTTAATTTTATTCAGAAACTGAGACAACTGATATATGTTTGTGTGCTGGTGATTTAATTAAATGATGTGACTCGACTCGAGTTACAGCATTACTTTATGGGACCCAATGAATCTCATGAAGATGCTTTTTTTTTTTTTTTTAAACTGAAAGACTGAATACAGAAATGCCTGGACATGACATTATGAATTCAGCTTTTGATGGCCTAAAAGCAGGTTGATTCCTCATCAAAGTAACTGTGCACAGAGATTTAGCTGCTCATGCAGCAAAAAAACAATTGTGAACAATGATTGGGTGAGACAGCCTTTCCCATCTAATGCCACTTTCTCACAAGCGATAGCACTTTCTACATACAGTGAGTCCACTCGCAGCACGTCCTTGTCGACGACAACATGCTTTCTCTCTCTCTTATTTCTCTCTCTAAGTGTCTCTGTTTTTCTCTCACTAACACACAGACATCAATACACACTGCCAGCCAAAGCTTGTTTACACCAGCAACCCTACCAGGGCGTGAAAGCCCATCAGAGTATGTATATAACGTCAGTGTGTGAAGAAAGAACTGACAATGAACCATATACTCACATGCAATGTCCACACACACTCATTGTTTAGACTGTATTACATTGGAGCTAAAAGCTTATTCAGGTTCTGAGTCCTTGAGATTCAACACTTAAATCAAAGTTGTTCTCAACATCCCTGCATCTGACACCAGACTGCAGCATGAAAAGCCTTCCAGCAGAGAGCTGTAGTAACAATCTAACATGATTTTTCCAGTCTTACAGGGTGACTGTGCCGATCGTTCCAAAATCGACAGGATATTAAAAAAAAAGGTGTTGTATCTTTTTTCAATCTTCCATGGGCCTCGCTCTCCTGCTATCCTCTGTGCCAAAATCTCCTCAGATGATGTCAAATGACACATTTGACATCATTTGTGGATATTTGGATTTGCCTGCTCTGAACTACAACTTTGCACACCAGGCGACCGGTTGCCATGTTTGCTTCGAGAGGAATTTTGGGCAATGACCAAAACACCCTTGTTATTGAAAACTACCCAATATTATATAAAAGGAATGTTACGACATGACTGATAGCAACCTTTGAGATCCAGCAAGTACTGTTTTTTTGTGATTACTACACGTAGGGAATAGTAGGAGTCTCTCTACCAATCTGTGCGGTGTCGACCTGGGACTCTCATAGCCTTAGGCGCAACACAACACGAAAAAACACAGGATAAAAGCACTAAAACTGGCATTTAAAGCTAATATAACAACACAATATAATTATCTGCGTGACAATTTAGCAGCCTGTAGAAAAATAAATGTTTTCAGAGCCACTCGTCCACCTGCAGCAATGCATCACATAAGCTACGACCGTCGCTTGAGTCACCATGTCCAGCTGTGACAGTCCATAGCTCTGCTGTTAACAGTTTACCTCCGGGGTCTTTGGCTGCACTGCATCTAACATTACTCAATGATAAAGTGATGTTACTTTAAAAAAAAAAAAAAAAAAATCCAATGGTCTCTTTCCAATTTCATAGCATCTGCTCCACCTTCAATGTCCCAAGAGGGCTGGAGGTCAGATTGGAGACTGTCGTGCAGTTCTAGACCCGATTAAAATTGAAACTGAGACTTAAAAGCAGAGGTGGAAAGTAACGAATTACATTTACTCACCTTACTGTAATTGAGTATTTTTTTGTGTACTTGTACTTTTTTGAGTGTTTTTGAAAATCTGTAATTTTTATTTTTACTCAATTTTAAAGCATTGTACTTCATTACATTTGAAACCATATTCATTACTGAGTTAAAAAAGCTGAAACAACTGGTTCCTCCAAGTTTTCAACTAACTGGTGCTGTGACTGTGTGCCAGTAACTGTCCATCTGATTGGCTCTGGCTGACTAACTGCTGCGCCACAGGGTGAACAACAGTCGCACACACCCGGACAGCAAAGGGGCGTTTTGTGCGCAGACATGATGCGGGATTAGGATGGAGAGATGATAAGACAAACCCCCGCAACCCCCAAAGAGTAACTAAGTAACTTTTACTCCGAGTACATTTTAAATGAGCTACTTTTTACTTTAACTTGAGTACATTTTTACACTAGCAATTTTACTTCTACTTAAGTAAAATTTTATCAAGATAACAGTACTTCTACTTGATTTGTTTTGTACTCTTTCCACCCCTGCTTAAAAGTGTCAAACCAGTGTGTTTTTCCTTAACCTAATCCAGTCGTTTTATTGGCTAAACTTCACCAAACTGTGACCATGTCACAACGTACACCACATGCAGGCTCAGACGGGTGATCTGTGAAATCTGGCAAATTGCATGGGTGATTGGTCGGTTAAATGAAAATTGTCAGGGCAGAATTTTGTTCCCAGTCCGACCCTGACCACATGTTTAGAAAGAACATAAACCTTGTGTTTATAAGGCTCTGTAGCAGGAAGGCTTTGCACGTTTAACACAAATTCAAAAGCGTACCTTGTGTGTCCGTAAAAGACAAAAGCTGTGATTTCTAACAAGCAGGGATGGGTACAGTTTTTTCTGCTTTAAGAAAGTCTTCATAAATTAATTTCACCCATTTTTGTTTCCTGCAAAAAAACTTTAGCCATATGTAGGTCGATTAAAGGTAAAGTCCATCCTGGGCTAGCTTAGGTTTAATCCCTGCTCTCTTATCTATCCATCAGGACAGAGGTATAGACAGAAAACTTGTATCATGTGTAAGTATTGCAGTGGAGGCTTGCTTAAAAATGGGGTATGTCTTCATCACTCTAAAGTCCTTATATGCCATCCTGTTACAAATAGCTTCTCCTTGAATCAAATCTTTCTTCTCGTCTGTCCTTAAATCATTGGGAGGGCTCCCAGCAGGGCAGGTGGAGTTAAGCAGTCAGCACTAAGAGGGTTCGTTTAGCTCACCTGTCTATCAGTACTGTCATCTGGAAGGACTCCCCGATTCCTGCCATATCAATTGTGCCTTTGCCTTCTCAGTTTCCTCTGTTTTGACATATTCAATCCCGACCTTTTTAATACATGTCAAAGTGCCAGAGCTTGTTGTGTCAAGCTCACGTTTACTTCCTGTGCCAGTGATGTCTCCTGGTCTCAGTTGGTGTGTCCCAACTTCCTTCCATTCTTCTCGGTCCCCTGGTCTCCCTCTGCTGCCAGTTTGACTCAGTTAACATCCCCTTGAGATGATGGCAATGAGGGGTGATAGAACATAAGGTGACAGGACGGAGCAGTGTGTGTGTGTGTGTGTGTGTGTGTGTGTGTACGTACGTACAGCGCAAACTAACCAAGCATTGGCCAGCCAGGCAGTGTGTAGTGTGGTGGCCTGAACTCAGCAGGAGCTGTCCTCAATATGACTCTTCTTCTCTCATTCTTTCATCTGCCAGCGTCCTTCACCTCAGGGGACAGCGAGAAGAAAGATGAAAGAGAGGCTGAAAAAGGCTGAGTGAGGAGTTGCTTTGGTAGGATCAGGGGACTTTACAGTATTAGGTAAGTCACCTAACAGGATAACAGGATGTGCTCTGTGTAGTTATGTATTTACATGCATCCTCATATTAGTTTAATTTAATTCAAACATGAGAAAACAAAGCAAAAATAAAATATAAGTGCATAATCACAGAGCAATAAACAAAGTCACCAGCAAATACTTACACAAAAAGGAGTAGGCAGAAGTTGAAGAACTTCTCTAGACCTACCCCACTTTTCTAATTCACTTTTTGGCAGTTAATGTGATTTAAATTGAAACTCCAACATCTTTGACCATTGACCATATCCTCTAAGAAATGAAACAAACATAATAATTCAAACAAAACAAGAACAAGGCATTCAAAGCAAGTGCAGACCAAAAACAAACAAACAAACAAACAAAAAAACCTCAAGAAGAACTCAAACCAGCCTGACACAGGTAAAAAATCACAATTCAATTTCATATTTCCTCAAAATATTATTTTCAAAGGGTCTTTAAAATTGATTTATTGTTTCACATGTTATGTTATTGTTAGGCTCAGATTAGCACTTAATGTAATTTTAAAGTCAAGTACGTACTGGAAGTAAAATGCAGGACGCACGTGTAAGACATGCAGATGTGCTCGCAAGTAGGTCAACCAAACAAAACATCTGTTAAAAAAAATCAGATTTACATAAAGTGCTAATCTGAGTCGAAGAATAACAAAATGTGGTAAATAAACAAGTTACGACATGCACACAGGACTGTAGTTGTTTGAAAGTTTATCTGATGACTTCAGGTGGAAGCAGGCTAGCACTTTGTTTTGACTACCAGTGTTTGAGCTAAGCTAATTAGCGGTGGGCGAGCTCTGCCTGTCTCTCTCTCTTTTTTTTTTTCCTATCTCTGTCTTGCTCCTGAACCAGACTTACACAAGAGATGCACTCCATTTGGCATTTGATTCTCAAACAAGTCACACTGGTAATAATTGCTTTACATTGTTAAAGACCTAAAAACTATTATGAAATGCAAAATAACAGAATTTTAAATATGCAGTAAACAATGTGATAAATCGTGATTAACTGTTGAAATTCTGCAATTAGTAAAAAGACATGTTGGGTCACAGTTATGTAAAGCACAAGTCAGTGCAAGTCATTACACAGCCTATGTAATGACTGTGTTTACCTTTTCGATTTTAGTGCAGATTAAACAAATGACATATAGCATTTTTAACTAAGAGATACTGTTAGACATATTTTTAGATTTCAGACAAAGTCAGCCTAGCTGTTTCCCACTTGCTCTAATTTTTGTGCTAAGCTTTGCTAATCATCTCTTGGCTCCACTTGGAAATAAAAGTAAAAAGTGGTATCAGTCTTTTCACGTTTTAATTCAGCTGTAATTGTAGATTCCAATTAATTTGGTTTTACTTTCTATAGTCCAGACTGCCTTTATTTAGTTGCTGAAATAATGTTTGTTCATGTCAAGTTGCACTTCTATTTAACTAGAAAAAACACGCATACCCCATAAAGACCATTCACTGAGACTGCTTCATTGGATTCATGCCCAGAGCTGTAGAGTCCCAGTCTATGTCAGCCAGGTCCATATATCCTACTGTGTGTTTACAACACTTTCTGCATCACTCTTCTTGTCCCTGCCCAGGTAGCTGTTTTCCACCAAATGAACAATCTTTATAGACGTGTGACCGCCATAACAGGCCTGATTTCCAGCACCAGCGTGGGCCGTGTAAGTCTTTGGGAATTGTCAGGCCTCCCACTTGACAAATCGGCCCTAACGTATGATGTTGGTGGTGCAATTTTTATTCCTGTTTGACTGGCCAACTACCCGGAGGTAATGGGATGTTGGCGGCGGAAAAGCAAAACTGCTGGTGGGAAATGCATTTGAGCTGCTTGTGAGTGTGCATTTTGTGTGAAGTCTGATTGATCGATGCGGCATCCAGTCCCCATTTATATCCTGCTTATTCAGGGATTGGTTAAGTTTAGGAAAAATGAATCTGAAAAAACCCAGAAAGAAAGAGAGCATGAGAGAAGAGATATGGTGGCAGATTACGGTGAGGGGAGCTCGTACATCTAAGCTGGGGCTTGGTTGTCCGTGATAGAGGGGCTGCAAATTGTCCGTGAACGTTAAGTTATCTAAATGAAAATCAATAATGTGTGTGCGCCAGTGTCTTACTAGTGAGTGGTGTCCGAGGAGGCAAGAGCAAAGAGGTGGCGAAGGACATGCATGTGTGTGTTTGTGTGTTTGGCATGAAGGGTATGATTCAACATACCGGGTCATTTTCAGGCCTGATCATCCAAACTCACCTTTGTGGAAACTGTCCTTTTATATCACATAGTAAATACTGAGAAGTACATGTATGTGTGTACCCTTAAATAAGTTGGCGTTTGCATGTGTTTGTGTGCTTGCATGTTTCTGTTTGCATACTTCATAGAATCCAACTTCAGTCCTCCTCACATACTGGTGACTGGGGAAATATTTTGCTGGTTGTGGCTGAGCTCCCTCTCACCTGTCAGCATCTGTGGAATTATTTCATCACGCTCTCAATTAGCCCAATGCTGGCTTTTGTAACAGGTGTCACTATGCCACTCATGCTTTTTGGTGAATGTTCCTATGGAAATCTACTGACCCTGTGACTTTAGAAGAGGTATTTATGGTCTGGTCGAAAAGCAAAAGAAAACAGGAAAAAATAAGTTTTTTGGACTATAGCAAACAATAGATCAGATAAATTAATGCTGTTTTTAGAAGGTAGCTTCCATAATTAATTTTCATGATCATTTAAAATTAAAAGTGTTCATCTTCCCATGTTCTTACTTGCTTCCTACTTAACAAGAATGCATTATACTAGAGGCTAACATTGCATTTCATTCTTGATCTTATTTGACCAATGTAAGAGATCACTCGAGTATTAAAAACAACCCCTAACACTAACATTGGCTGGTGATTGCAAGCCAGGTTGAAAATCAGTTTTTTGTCCAACTGATGTATTCCAAAATTTACTGCCCACTTTTTAAAAAATATTTATTTTATC
>JAQFJA010000001.1:2532024-2548416 GCA_029874485.1 Naso brachycentron
GTTCTGAGGGGAAAAAAATAAACAAAAAACCCTCACTTCTCTGCCTTTATCTAAACCAATCACAGTTTGTAGAATGGATTAAGCATAAGTACTGCCACTCACAGCCATGTTTACATACATGAAAGGCACTGCACATACATTGACTGTGCTTTTAATGCAATGCGCTCTAATAACTCTGTATGAAATCAGCTTCTGATTTAGTGAAGTAGAAAATAATTACATATGTAAACTGGTCTTTTTTTTTTTTTTGCAGAGCTCAAAAACTCAGTTTAGTTTTGGAATAAATACAAACTGAAGTCAATCCTGAAAAAGACAACATTAAATGGACAGACATTTTAACAAAATGAAAAACAGTCAAACCCACATTTACCCATAAAAAAAGAAAAAAAAAAGATTCAATAATTTCAAATGACTTGACGTGTTGTTTACAGATTAGTGAATGTTTTTTGCAGTTTAAAACACATTAAGTCATTAAGCATTTTTTTATTCTGCCGCAATATGAAGAGTTTAGTTTTTGGTTGTACTACAAACCTGAGTGTACTTTCCAAAAACACACAAATGGCAGTCCAAGTGACACCAAATATCACTGCTTAATGCTGTGTGGGAGGATAAAAGGCTTGTACCGACTTTACAGAAGAGTTTTCTGACAGTTATTGTAGGGTTAAACCTGCCAGCTGTGCAGCTTGCTGACTGCATGGAGCACCGGGGATGATTTGTGTTTACACCACGATCACAGGAGCTTCAGACCACCATGTGGCTGAGGGAGAGCCAGGTGAGAATGCTGGTGGGAATGGTGGCCAATGGAACGAAAGCCAGTGAGCCTGACGACACAAAAGGGCTCAACAGCCTCAATATGACAGCAGCGAGGAAAGAACAGAGGATATGACTGGGGAGAGACAAAGGGACAGAGACCGAGCGAAAGGCTTGGACAGGTGTAAGGCTGGGTTTAGTCGTTGGCAAAGCTTTGCAAAATAGATCGTTGAGAAGAGACAGAGAAGATGACTGACGGAAAAGAGAGAAGAGGAAAGAAACAGCAAGCAGCTGGGACTGACGTAATGTCAGAGTCAGGCTGACTTTTTGTCGTTGAGAACATTACGGCAAAGACGAAGAAACGAAAGAGGACGTTGAAAAGAGTGAATGTCGGACTGGCTTTCAGTTGTTGGTGAGAGCTTTGCAAAACAGACGGCAAGATGGAATTCTGGTTGTTGGACTAGAAGGTGGCATGGATTAGCGCGTAGGGCTGTCAGCGGTCACACATTAATTGCGACAGATTAAAAGGCCACGATGAAAGCATTATTATTTTTTAAAGGTGTCAATCACATGTTGCTCTTTGTCCCTTCAACACACCCTTAGTCAAGCCGCTGTGGTAGTTTCCTGCTTCCTACCAGCAGAAGAAAGACAAGAATACACTTCTGGGAGACTTGTTTTTTCTTTTTGATATCTGCCTTCCTCCCAAGTTCCCGACCAAAAGATAGATATCATTCTTTAGACTGTGCGTGCAGTAAGCTCGGCCACCACTAATTAGCTTGGCTCAAATACTGGTAGTCAATGGGAAGTGCTAACCTGCCTCTGCCTGAAGTCATCAGTAAACTTTCCATCAACTCTACAAGGTCCTATGTGCTTGTTGTGACTTGTTTATTTACCAGGTTAAGTTATTTTCAGACTTGGATCAACACTTATTATATCAACACGTAAATTTAGAACCAATATGCACCAAAAGTAAACTGCAGGGTGCATGTCACTAACACTGCGGATGTGCTTGTAAGCAGGTCAACAAAAAGTTAAAATTACATAAAGAGCTAATTTGAGTGTAAAAATGTGAGCTCTGCCCGTCTCTCTCTCTCTCTCTCTCTCACTCACTCTCTCTTTTGCTCATCTCTCCTTTTGCCACTGCACCAGACTTACGCAAGAGACGTACTCCAGCTGACATTTGATTCCCTATAAGGTTACACTGATAAGAACTGCTTTACATTGTAAAGGACTTAAAAACTCCTGTTAAATGCAAAATAATATCATTTTAAATGATAAAAAATGCTATTCATTCTAATTAAGTATTGAAATTCTGCGATCAATCAAGATTCAAAATATTTATCATTTGACATCCCTTCGATGGATGCTTGACTAACATACACCTGACACAACACTCAGAAAGTGCAACCCCCATCATGCCATGCACTCCTCTGGTCGAAGCCTCTGATGTGAAAAAAGAGTGAGAAGAAATGATGGGTAAATAAAAAATTAGGGCGGAGAAAATAAAAAATAATTCTCAACGTGACTTCATAATCACCGTGATGTCCTTTTGAAAGGTGTAGGCAGTTAGTTCACAGAACAGACAATCTGCTCACATCGGCTCCTGGTCTTCTCAGATGGAGTCCATGGAGCTCACTGTGAGTCTGTCTGAGGCTCAGCACCACTGTCTCATCTGCACATGCCAGCTTTTCATCTGCTTATGACAAATAGTTGAAACAGTGTGCATGTGGGAAAAGGGAGAGCAGAGCTGATGGACATAGATAAAGGTCTCGGTGTAAAGACAGCTAAAAAAAGGAGGAAAAAAATGACTTTTCATCTCTCTCTCGCTCTTTATCTCTCTGTCTCTCTTTCTCCCACCTCCAGTCTGTCGTTCTCCCTGCGATCATTAGGAGGTTTTAATTAAAGACTAAAGGATTATTCTCGTGGCCTGCAGTCTTTCACCTTCTCTCATCATCATTCCCACTCCTTCACTCCCATTTCCCCCCTCGCTCTGTGGTTCTTCAGGTTATTGGTGTGTGTACCAGAGAGTGTGAGTGTGTGTGTGTGTGTGTGTGTGTCAGGGAGCTGCATTTGTTGAAGAGTGGTGATCAAAGCCTTCCACCTACAGTGCCAGTGATCTCTTTCTTTCTTTCTTTCTCTCTCTCTCTGTTGGCAGCAGATGTCTTAAGTCTCCTACAAGCCGGGGAGTTGTGTGAATTAGTATCAATATTAACCACAGAGGATGCAGTGTAGGGTATGTAAAAATGTTAATTTCTCAACTCGGACTTACTAAAGAGACTTTGTTCTAACATACTCACGGTGCTCACAGTGTTTCTTCAGATTTCAGATTTTGATGTTTTTTTGCTACTGCATATATGTTCTGTTTTTTAATACCTTGCATGCTAGTTTTGTATCATTTCATGGCAGTTTTACTGGCGCAGACACAGGACAGCGGTTTGAATTCTTTGTTGTTTTTATTTTAATCATTCAGCACCAATTATTTAGCACTATTACATCACAGCAACAGCTTAAGGGTGTAAATCACGTGACAACTTGAGTTTTTATTCATGGTGGTTACATGTTGTGTCTATGTAATTTTTTTTTAAATATCTCACAGACGTGTGTTTTCTCTTTAACAGAATAGTGACCTGTCTAAAGGGTACCCTGTCTCTCATCCAATCTGAGCTGGGTCCAACATGTTGTCCTACTCACTCAATCACTCACTCACTCGCCTTCCGTGGCGAACACTAGGAAACCAGGTGCAAACACAGACACACAAGCTCTGAGGAGGTCAAACTGTTTGTTCAAAGGCAGCGGGATGAAGGTGAGTTGATGGAAGTGAGCAGGCGGGCAGGTGAGGATGATGATGGTCCGGAAAGCAGTCCTGAGGCACACAGGGAATAAATGTTAGACAAACATTTGAGGCACCGAAAAACCCTAGAGCTAAAGAGATCACAATGAGATTTCGGAGGCATAGTTGCATATCTACCACAACATGTGAAACAATAATCTGGCAAAAAGTAGATGTGTGTTGGAGTTTAAATACTGCAGCTGATGAAGAATGAGGATCTGGTGTGTGGACTGGGTGGAGAGCAGAGCTGATGCATGCTGGTGGTAGACAGGGAGATCAGAAGCCCAAGAAACAGAGGCCACACCTGCTCACTCACAAACAGCAGACAAAACAGGGAAAAGACTGGGTCTGCTGGGTCTGCTGGGTCTGCTCATTCTGGGGCTGCCGGTACGGCTGTGACGTACTTTGCACTCGATTTAAACCAGGCTGGGAGCTGGGAGCTCCAAAACGAGCCGACCCACAGACACAAGAAGTAGGGGAAAAAACACAAGAGAACACTGGGAAACTGAAGCATAGGCCCAAACCACCACAGCCTCCTCCCTACACAGATTTAATAACTCTTTTAAAAAAAGGAAAAAAGTAACACAATCAATTAAATGCAAAAGGCATTTTTTATCTTCTTCCTCAGAGCCCTTGTCATGTTTACCATTCTGTTTCTTTTTTTAAGTCTGTCACGAGTGCCTCTAGCTCCAATCTTAATCTAATCAATCTTAATCTAATCAACAGACTTGGGGCCTGTGCTACAAAATGGGATTTATGCTTAGCGAGGTAACTTCAGGTTTAACTCTGGGTTTTCAGTCCTACGAAGGCAGATTGCTTGTTACCGGGGTAAATCACTGTGGTATCTTACGCTGAACACCAGCTCTGGAGTAGGTTATGTTTCAGTGAGATCAGTGGTTATGAACGCATCATCCACTGACCATTCAGATCAGTTCTCTTAGAAAATGACATCACCATTCATAAAATATCCCGTGGAGCTCTGAGCGTGGATCATTAGAGAGTCTCTGAGGAGGGAAAGCGAGTTCACAGACCGCTAAAACTCTTCAAATATTTTTGACAATTTTTATAAGAATGATTTATCCATGTGAGCTTCATAAACCGTCTGCTGCAGAGAATAAAGGAAACACTAAAGTTTTTTCCTTTTGGACTTTAAGATATCAAAGTTAATTCTAATTACCACTTTGAATTATATTTTATAATTATTTTAATTACTCCGAAGTCCGTTCGGACCCAGAGTCTAAAATAAAAGCTTGAATGAATGAAGCTAATGTGAAACACACATTTAATGGTTAATTAGGTGATATTAAATAGGCTATAAAAGTAGTGTGAGGAAGAGCTTTGCGTAACACAACAGTTAAAAACTTATAAATAATATATGACATAAATGACCTTAAACGGTAGGCTAGATTTTCAATGTGCAGATCTCTCTTTATTAAACTCTGCTGCCGATATTTTGTGATCCAGCTCTCATCCCATGTATGTTTGTTTCTTTTATTATCTTCACATTGATATTAAATGCTGTACTCACATTCACGCACACGGCGATTTTTTTTCTGATCTTCCTGCGTCTGATGGCGGCAGATGCTTTTCGTCTGAATTATGTATTAGTTGCTCCTCGTATTTAAAATATGCCGCTCTGCTGCCACTAACTGCTCAGTCCATGTTTGTGATTAGTCACATGCTGCAAACAAAGCCTCTTTTATGTAAACGCGCTCACATGTAAGTTAGGAAAACCTGGTGTAATTTACAGAGTTGATAACCAGCTTTGTGTGACCATTTACCTGGTTCACTTTTGTTAGGTTTAGTAACCCAAGGAGATTCAGGGATGTTGGACTCACTTTGTAGTACAGGGCCCTGTTCACTGGTCTGAATGCAGGGCTATAATCAGATTGATGGAGTAATCTCAGTGGAGAGAGTTTTTCCTTTGGAGAGAGCAATAAGCACATTGCAGTATTTCTAGACATGGATTTGTGTAACATGTCTCTGTACTCTAACATAATGAAGACAGACAGAAAACGCAGCTGAGTGTAGGTTTAGCAGCTGTACAGAGGGTTTGTGTAATTGTGTTGAAGGTGTATGGAAGCTGCAAACAGAAATTGTGACTTATGTGACTGATCCCAGCAGCACACACACCACAGGGAGTGGACACACACTCCTGTTAAACACGCGTGAGATTATCACTTCATATGTTCTACTGTAGTGACAGACATACACAGGCAACACACTCGCTCAGACTGCACTTGTGAGGACTTTGCATTTAAACAACACTATGTAACTTTGACCACAACCCCCGGCTTTAAAAAACAAAACCAAATGATGCACGTTACTATGTCGCACAAAACAGCAATTTTAGTAAAATCATGTCATATTTTATGAAGTAAATGTCCTCTGGTTTTCCCTCGGATGTCCAAAGACTGCTCTGCCTCAACTCTGTGATTCACGGAGGTTCCTGAATGCAACACGTAGGCTGCCTGCAGACTGAAGCTGCAGCTGCAGCAGCGGGTCATTGTTGGGAACAGCTCCGCTAAATCAAAGGCTGCGGGCAGACAGAGCAGTCGTAGGACATCAGAGGGAAACCAGAGGACATTCTCTCAGTAAAACATGATCTGGTTTTACTGATATTGCCATTTTGTGAAACGTATTAACATGCATCGTTAAGTTTCGGTTTTTAAAGCCATGGGTCACAGTCAAAGTGTTTTAATACCTCTAAAGTAATGTTATCCTCACATTGTTACTTTGTTACACAAAGGATAAGTTCCGTTTTTTGGACATTAAGCCTTATAATAAGAATTTTTCCAATCATGTACAATGTTCTACATCACTTTTATGATGAAGGGTGCAGCGCTGAGAGCTGGAGCTCATTGCTGACGTCACGGCCAGCTTCCACCACGGGTTCAAAGGGGCGTTTCCAGAATCCTTCAAAAAACACAAAGGTCACTCGTCAAAGACAACAAACTCAACCAGCGTTCAGTAACGTCCACTGATGTTCTAATACAAAAATTGTTGCATTGTTTGCTTTGCATCAAGTTTTATTTATTTTTTAATAAAGTCCATTGAGTTATATAGAAATCGCCTCAAGTTTAGATATCCCTCCACCACCGGAAACAGAAGTTTTGGGTAGTTTGTAGTTTTCCTTTGATCACTAGTTGTTTTGTGCAAAAATAACATTAGCCTAACCTTATGCTTTTCGCAAAATGGATACAGAAGAGTTTGTTCTTCTGCAGTAGCGATCAACTTCCAGTTACGAAAAATCACACCGAAGTGTGTAAAACTTTTTATTACTATTGCATCAGAACATCAGTGGACACTACTGACCACCTCAGTAAGTGTGTCTGAAAATGAGTGTTTATTGTGTATTTTGAAGGATTCTAGAAATGCTCCCTTTAAATCCATTGTGGAAGCTTGTGGCATCGTCAGCTCTGAGCTCCAGCTGTCAGCACTGCACCATTTGTCATAAATGTAATGTTGAAATCCAAAAAATCCTTATTATTATGCTTAATGTACAATAAAATGAACTTTGCCTTTAAGTTTTCGATAAGGGGTAACAGGACAAGACACAGGACAAGAACATGAGCACACACCATACTCTTCACTTCCTTCCAGTGTCACATCAGCCATCCTTAAAAAAAGTAGTTTATTTTTGTCAAAATCCCAAAGCCCTCAAGCACTCGATCTATCTTGAACTTCCACCCTTCATCAATTACATCTTCCACGGCGTCAGAGGACAGGCAGACACCTAATCACACACCTTTAAAGTATTGGCCTGTCTGCTTGTTTTGTCCTCGTAGAAAGAGGACAGAAAGAAAACAGAGAACAATAGGACAAAGAGAAATGAGGAAGTATAAGTTGGATGGAGGTGAGAGCGTGGTTAGGGTGCGTCGGATGCTCCCTTGGGTTTTTCTTCTATACGGCAAAAAGTGAAAGTCATGTTTAAGTTGATCTTTAATGTTTCATCTGGTGAAATGAACTAATGAAAAAAGACCACTTTAACTTTTGTCATTATTGTTTTACATCAATCCAAGCAATTTTTTAATTTCTTTTTTTTTTTTTTAGTATTTTTAGTGTATTTCTTTTTAGCTTTTCTATCTGTGTGTGTCTGGGGGAAGCAGACAGCGACAGATAAGTATGATTGCGTCTGTGTGTGCTTTAGTGTGCACACGTCTCATGTCTCCACACATGGTTGCACCATACCCTCACACACTTCCATGGCCAGGAGGTGTTTGTTTCTCTTTTAAATGAGCGACACACCATATGTTTGGTCATTAGTCTAAAGACCGTCCTTCAGCCGCACCAGAGGACAACGTGTCAATGAGTAGATTAACTAGCCACCAGCGCTCCTCGGCTTTACTAAAGCACCTTGAATTATAGCAACTTTCACTTTGTTTCACTACCATCAATTTTATGAAAAAAAATATCACAGAAATCGTAAACGCAATGACGGATGTGTGGCTTAAGGGAAAAATACCCAAGCATTTGTTTTGAACATGCAACAAAGGAAAAAACTGACGGTGCTGCAGTGACGTGTTATTGCCAGAGAGAAAGGAAATAATTGGAAACAGAGTTTATGGAACGCAGAATCAATTTGTATGTTTGCCTGAACTCGTGTTGTGGTTTAACACAGAGTAAGGACTGCTCTTTGTTCCACTTAAGGTTTTTAACCCCTATTAGACTGAGGCCCGTTTGACACTGTGTCCTACTGTAGCTACAGTAAATTGCCAATTTGGAACCTTATGTCTGCTCCAGCGTCCCTGTGTCCATTAAGGAGAGCCGTTTGCCCGGTGCCTCATCTCTGTCAGACATATACACATGTACACATATACACACAGCCACCAAAACATTTACACACAAAAACAAACACAATCATACTTCAGATTGCCAAAAACCATAAAGTCACAAAAAAACAGACAGGCACACACTGTACAAAGGCAGCAGTTCTCTGGTTTTCAACCCTGTAGTGACATATTTACACCTGGGGGGATGTTTGTGCAGTGATACTGGGGATTCAAAGAGACACAGGCTGGCTCCTGAGTCAACACAACAGAAATTTTAGTTTTTTTTAAAGAAGGACCTGGGTGTCTTTCAACCTCAGCTGTATTTTCCTCTGTGTGTGTGAGAGTTTGTTATGTGCCAGGCAGAGCCAATGAGTCTTGTATGCCCTTGTTTCCTTTTCCTCCCACCCCTCCCTTGTTCTCTCTTTAGGTGCAAACTACCTGAATGGCTTCCACCTGTGTGATCAGACCACACTGCCTGATTGGTTTCCTCAGAAGTGGAGTTCTCGAATCAACCTCTGCTTCTCAATAAAAGGGGCCTGCCTTTGGAGATCGTTCTCTTCTGCTTTGGCATGATTAGAGCCCGCTGCTGTGTTGCATTTTATTGTTAAAAATAAGTGTTCACGGGTTGTGGTGAGAGTCTCGAGGACTATAGGCAAGCTGGGGTACCCTATACATCTTTCACTCACGCAGATAAAACTTTGTTTAGAAACACTAGGTTATTGGTTGGTGCTACCTTTGTATTTGTTTTTTTTTTTTACAGTCTCTTTGCAGCTCAGTTAATTAGGTTTTTCTTTGTGTTTTTTTTCTGAGACAGCCTCATTTTGTTTTCTTAATTTCAGTTTGTTTGGCACAACCACTTTGTCCCTACCTCTCCCACATTTGGAGAACTTAGTGTTAATAGCTCATGCTTTAGAAACTAAATCTCCATTTTTGTTTCCTCTGAACTTTGACTCATTCACTTTCTTTGATCATAGTGTTGTTTCTTTTCAGCTGGTAAATACAAAACAGGACGTAACAGCGTTAGTTTTTTCTGTATATGTGGGATCCGAAACCTGAATTTTCACTCATGGTGTGAGGTCCGGCAATCTTCGTGGGGACAAATTCCTGGACCCCACAGCTTTAACATTAAATTTTAAGGTGAAGACTTAAGTTTATGGATAAGGTATGAACGGAGGTTAGGTTAGGGTTAGGGTTTTGGTTAGGATGTACAAATAAATGGAAGTCAATGTAAAGGCCCTACAAAGATAGCTGTACAAATGTGTGTCTATGTGTGTGTGTGACTGGTGGGAACAAGTAGGAAGCTGGTCCAGTGTTGAGGGAGGCTGATGAAGCCACAGCTGAGAAACAAGCTAGAACAGGATTCTTGGGGGCCATTGCGCATCTTCCTGTTGCAAGAAGAAAACAAAGCTGCCATGACTGAGAGCAGTTCAGAGCAGCGCTGGTGGTTTTGAGGTACAGCAAAAGTCAATATTAACACAAGATCCCTCACTGTAGGCTGTGGTAATGGTGTGAAATGGTATATACACTTCCCGTCTCCTAAATGGGTGGAGTCACGTCTCCCATGGAGACAGTTAGGAACGACTATCCCTCACATGACATTTGTTTGATCTAAGCTTTGACTTTTAATTCATGGTTTCACCTATAATATCATTTAAAAGTCCGTCTATGTCCACTGTGAGGCAAGGCAGGAAGCACCGGTTCCCAAATCTCGCAAGAATGTGTCGCTGAGACAGAGGCGAGTCTCAAACAAAGTCAATTTTCTCCAGATTTGTGTGTCTGAAAAACGACATTTTTGTGTCAGGATGTTCAGAAGATATATGTCCTGTGACAAATGGGTCCAATATATATCTTGGTGACGATGGGGTGAAAAAATTGGTCAAAATCTGTGATCACACTAATTTCTCCTAAAGGGACAAGGCCATGGCAAAACTTAACTTATCTGACTGCAAGAGTGTTGGCGAGACCTCTGATTTTGATGGCCGCCCTCATTAATTTGTGCTCAAGTATACGGATGAAGAGCTTCTACAATCTGAAGAGCAGATGACCAGAACAAATGAAGGGTAAGAGGTATGATTTGCATGCTGATATCAGAGTCTTAAACTATTGATCCAAGCAAGTCAGTGGTGAAAACAAGCACTTGTGGACAAACTTTGACGGTAAGCATTTGCTCCCAAGACTCCCTTTCAAGCCATATTCTTAGGTCCTCCAGGCTTTGTGATCTCCCCTGTCCTGTTCCCTCAATGACTGCAGAAGAGAGAATCCAGACATAGTGTGCAAGGATAACCATCTGAATCTGAACACTTTCAAAACCAATGAGACGGTCATAGATTTCAGGCACACTTCCACCAGCCCCCCTGCTCTTCAAGTAGATGGCCAGACAATTGAGAGAGTGAAGAATAAATATCTTGATTCTATCACTGATCACAAGCTGACTTTCAAAAATGATATCCACCACATCTTTAATACAACAACATCTGTGCCTATACTTCCTTCACAAGCTACAAGCTGCAAATCAACAAGTCAATTCTCCGATCATTTTACAACTGCTTCGATCAATCCACCCTTACCTTCCGCATCCTAGACTGGCTCCCTGAATGAAAGAAATATCACCTCAACAAGAGCATCAAAATGAGAGAGAAGATGACTGGAAAATCTCAGACCACTCTCACAGCCGTATTTGATAAACAGGGCATCAGGAAAAGCAGACTCATTACATCAGACCTCACTTAAAGCCTCAACAGCCAGTATGATCTGTCACCCTCAGGGAGGAGATTTCGCTCTCTACCCCTAAAATTTCAACCAGCCATGTCCACCTTTGTGCCAGCATCCATTACACTGTTGAACAAACACCACACCTATTCACCTTTTCCCCAACTGACGCCATGTTCTCCCTCCGTTTTTCTTTTCTTTTTTGTTGTTTTTTTTTAAGCTTTTAAGCATTTATTTACTTTCATGTATTTATTGTGGACTACTTTTTGTTAAAAGCATATTGTGTATGACTTTGCCTGACCACAAATGAAGTTTCCTGATGGGAAAAATAAAGTTCTTAAGACTGAACTGACAGCTGATATCAGAATTATTACTGTCAAATGCAGGGCTTGCATGTCATTGCATGTCGTTGTCTTGTCCCTTTGAGAGATAAACAGGGACTGATATTAAGTTTGAGTTTAATTAGATATGTCTGTTTCAACAGTAGTTTTTATCAGTACAAGTTATAAATGACAACCCATATGTAAACAGCTGCCTTTCATCAAACGACTCAGTGAAATTATTTGGATTCACAGATGATCGATACATTGTGTGTTAGTTTAACTTGGACGTCTCCAATTCAAATAGTTTGTCTCTAGTTTTGAAATGGAGAAGATAGACTTTTTATTTATGATTTCGTACTCTTTGATTTCTAGGTCGATTTTAAAAATATGAAAGTGAGTTATATGTGTAGTTGCCTTTATCTTTAGACTACTTTACCAGTTTTAAAAGTATGATTTTTTTTTGGTTCGGTGCCTTGTTGTCAACGTCACAAATGCAAAAACAAGCCTTTTATTTGTATTTGCCGACCTAGACACATGCTCTTACATTAAGGCCTTATAATTGAAAATACTCACTTGTACTCTGACCCACATATACACGTGTCACACGCACACACCCCAGCATGAACTCACATGTAGGGGATGTGGTATCCACCAGACGCAGGGCCTTACCTGGGCCCTCCCAGCCCTGGGCCTGTCACTGTGTATGGACTGACCCATTTATCATGTAATCTGGTGTGGAGAATGGACGGGGCACTATCAGCAATCTGCTATTGATCCACGCCTGGGGCCCCAGCTATTGTTCATCTGTAGCCCTCGACTGGCACCCAGCATTAATGAAAGAAACTAAACAATGCATAGCAATCAGACACCCTCCAATTCACCCAGTCATTCCTTTCGTGTTAAAAGAAAGAGGACAGGATCTGTTGGGGGTTAAAGAAGAGAAACAGCAAAACAAGAAAAGAAAAGTTTTTTTTTTATCTCACTCTGGAAGAAAACTTTAGTTATTATGTTTCCCTTTGAGAAGGTGTGAGCAGGGGGAGAAAAACACATTCATCATGTCAGAGATGGCTCATATCATCCCTGACCCTGAGCACCAGACAACACAGTTGATATTGAAGCCACCTATTGAATAATGCTCAACGCCATCCTCTGCCTAGGAAATAGAGACGTATGGTAAATCAGTACCACCGAAGGCTCCAATGACCACAGCAACTTGATTTTTGCATGTTTTAGCTGTGAATATTGGCAAAATACTGATGAAGTGGGGGTATTAAATATCCTAGAGAGGCACTGGTCATTTGATGTTCCACTGTGCGTTTTGAATTCAGATTTGGAAGAGGTCAAGGAATGTATTTCATTGAGAATTCATGGCGCTTTCTCAACCACAGCTCACTGGAACTTCATTTACTTAAAATTGTGCCACTCATGTTGAGTAAATACTTTGGCAAATTCAATCAAACCAAATGTGAAAGAATTCTGTGTCTATTTTTGATGTAGTTGTCAGTTTGTCCTACAAATCTTACAAAGGCTTTGATGGATGGAATTCAAATAACAAAGATCTCCTGTCCAAACAACAAAACGTTTTGAAACATTTAAAGTTTGGTTAAGTTTAGAAAACAAAAGTACTTACAGATTCATGGGGAATTCTAATGTCTGTCTCACACAGAAATTTTTAAAATCTTCACAGATTTGAATATGTGAGACCATGACATCATAGCTGTTACAGTTTTGTTCCTACAATGTGTGGAGTGCAACGATATGACTAAAACAGCACACCACACACTAACACATTCCGTTCACAAACAACCAGAGGCCCAAGTCTTAACGCTGGAAATCTCACAAAATCTCTTGCAGTTGAAGGCAACTTTAGTGTAAACAAAAATGGTGGCCTACCTGGTCGCTAGCCCGGTAAACCTGGTTAGCTACCTGGTACATTCACTGTGGTATCAATTTCTGTCCAACTCCTCTCATAGTCAGTTCAAATGTTGAATGGTTTACACTGTACAATGTGTGAACACTCATGTTGTCAGCACAAATTACATTGATCCTTAATTTTTGATGTCCATCTAACTTTATGATTCTTGTTGGTTATTGCTGCCATGGCTGCGGTTGTTATGCATCCATCTTAAGTCAGCTCACTTTCCAATTGGTTATCATTTCGGCAAATGTGACAATCCACAGAGTGCCTACTCCTCTGTTGTCGGGGTTCCCCCCTTCCCACACACACACAACGGGATATCTGATTGATTTGAAATTGGTGTGGCCCTGACATTTTTCCAAGCAGACTGGGTCACTGTTAACACACCTCACACCACAGGATTATCTGACAAGATAATCAAAAAATCGGGACTTTCCTCAGGACTGTTGGAAGGGGAGAACTGGGCCTAAAATCGGCCCGATTATCATGTAGTGTGTACCCCACTTAACTCTGGTCCTCTGCATGACAGTCCCATCCGTGTTCCACCCATCTAGCTCTAGTACTGTATGTATGTGACTCTAAAGGCCATGACAAAGCAACAGGATTTGATTGGCTAGGAATGACACATTTGCTGTAATGATGAAACTGTGTTATTTTACCTTCGCAGTGACACAGGGGCTCAATAAGCATTTTCTCCTGCACAAATGTTAAAAAGAGCAGCAGTCAAACAGTGGACAAATAATTTTGAGCCTCACAACCCATGCAATATGCCTCATCTCACAGTCAGATTTTGATCCATTTGGTTTAGTAACATATGAAAAGTATACAAGAGCCACAGAATTACGTCGTCCAAGTTAAAGTTAGCAAGGGCTAAACAGGAAAACAGGTTTTGTGGGTGCTGATGTAGGTACCAGATGTTCTCGGACTGCCAGATCGCCTCGGAGTCCAGTGATTACAGAAGATGTGACGCATTATGATTGGCTGTGGTCTCACATTGATTGGTTATTGCTCTCAGCACCCAGTCCCTGTTGCACATGTGCAAGCAGTCCACCAACTTGGACTGCAAGACAAACAAAATGTTTCATAATAGCACTGGCATATTTATACAAAATTTGTGTGAGCATGCTAGCGCACTGTTTGTAATTAGTGCATTAGCATACTAACACAGTCATTGATATTTCAACCAATGCCTTCTTGGCCTTTATTATGAAGCACTTTGTTACCTTAATGTCCATATTTTTGTCAACACAATAACGTGTAGTGAGCACAACAAACACTCTTTAACGTAAAGTACACAAGTGTGTGTGACAGTAATCCTTCGTTTGTGAAACTCTCAAGATATTTGTACGTGTTGTCTCTTTATTTTGCAGTTGGTGGAACCTTATGTTAATAACGTGACAATGATTTTTTTAAAGAGCTGCTTATTTTGTGGATAAAAACACCCTGTTAGGGTTAAAGAAATATCATGGTTTGGGTCAAGAAATTCATTCTCGCGAGATCTTTTGCAGGTTAATACATCATGTCCTTTGTAAGAGCAGGATGACAACCAGTCTGAGCTCATCTGGTACTTACATTTAGGCTCGTGGGAAATTCACTAAGCTCTGAGCTACATGTGACTCCCTGGACTAAGAAAACTTGAGGCTCTTTAGTGAACGGCTCATAAAAACTCAATCTAGTGAACTTGCACCTTTAAAAGCTCTTGACATGTCTTGGAAGTTTTCACTTTCTTGGATGCCTGTGCATCAGTTGATGATCAACTTTCTCTTTTCAGCTTCTGACGCAGTCACAAGTACACAGATCAACTGCACCACTGATGAAGGTTAGTGGCAGCCCACAGTCTTTACACCTTCTGCCCATGAGCCTGCTTTTTAGTTTGTGTCTCTCTCTTTGTCAACATTATGTTTTAAAACCTCCATCAAAGAACACCTGTGTATGTGAATTTAAATCCCTGTAGACTGATACACACACATGCTGAGACACAACATGTCAGAGAAGTATGTCCCTTCAAATGAATAAAAACATGTTGCACCTGCAAGTTGAAAAAACTGGACCTAATCTGGACCAATCAGGGTCCACTATGTAGGAATCTGGGCCATTTTCCAGAGCTTTTGTTTCCAGGCAGAAGAGACACCGCTGATCCATCCGTGGAGGCTCCATTGTCACGTTGCAGGAAGTATGCCAGCTACTAAAGCACAGGATGCACAGGACGTGGGAATTCATTTGTCGCTCCTGTCATGAAATAGTAACACCCTGCACCAAAATATACTCAAAACACATTTTAAAAGACATACACAGTCACACAGAGACCATCACTTGTTCACATACACACAAAAGCTTCATTTACAAAGACAAACCTACATACACATCAAACATACATTATTGAGTAAAGAAATTGCATGTATCTCCAAGATGACAGAGAAATATTTAACATTAAATGCCAAGTTTCCAGAGTCCACTCCAGTTTTCGTTATATGTATGATGTAAATACGTCAACACATGTGGCACTTCTTGTAACTTTGCTTCCTTAGATTTATTTGCTTTGCTTTGGTGACATTAAATGTTTTTGTTTGCTATCAGATACATTTTTCAGTGGAGACATTTTTCATTCTTGACATTAAAATCCAAATTTAAGGTTCACTTACTTGATTTGTGAGGATCTTTCAACTTTATCGTTTCATCAGCAGCAGATGACTATTGGTGTAGATGTATGACTTTTAATTACAGGACTTATACATTTAGGTCAGACACTGATGAATGGTATTTATTGAAGTTGTCAAAGCCTCTCTGTAAAGATCTTGTTCAGTGCAAGCATTTGCTTTTGAGGATAGTGGAAAAACACACCACTTATTTGCACACAACCAGTTTGCCTATAAAGACAAAATATTGAAATAATCTAAAGAAAACTATTCCCGTTTCCAACCACAGATGGTAAAAAAGAGAACAGCGCATCGATCATCCTTATAACAACAAATTGTCTCTTTTGGTCTGTGTGCCATATAGCGTTTCTTAGCATTTCCGCTGACTTTTCATTTAAGATATCCTGTGGCGAAAAGTGGACTTGGAAGCAGTTCAAATGAAACACAAGAACAG
>JAQFJA010000001.1:2600278-2612446 GCA_029874485.1 Naso brachycentron
CACCAACGTGTGAAATCACGAGCACATGGTCTGAGCCCCACCATGTTTCCTTTGTTCCTCTCTAACAAAGAAACGTGGTTTTCAGCCACCATCTTGGACCTAAGTCCTTCCCTTTGTCAGCTATCTTACCTGTAGTTTGCCTACACACACAAATTCACACTCATGCACACACATGCACCGACATACACACACGCTGTATTTAGTATATATTTAGTTAGATTGTATTAATTGTTTGTGTAATAAAAGCTTTTAAAACTACATGCTGTCTGTTTAATGTTGTACAAGAGTGAATGCTGCCAACCTCTTCACTAACAAGAACTCCGAAAACCTTTAACCTTTACTAGCTGTTAACATGGTCATTTGATTTTAGTTATTAAGTTAATTATTGATCAAATTCCAAATTGACAGTTAACTACCTTTATGAGACTGAAAAAACAAAATGGCTATCTTTTCCCTTTTTAAGGGTGGTGCTCCTGAGGCGATCTAATGTAAATTAGATCTTATTACTTAATATAATTAATAATTATCTATGATATAATTAACTAATTTTGATAGCCAAAATATTAAGTTGCAATTCCCAACAACTGTGATCTTGAACAGGATGCTGGTTCACCTGGCTCTCCTGAGCTGACACCTGCCCTGTCTAGGGCTTCACAGGTTGGGTGTCGCAGAACTTTTCCTGGTTGAAATCTAAAGTTGCTATGTCTTAGAAGAAACACAAACACGGTGTGATGAATCAGATTCTTTAATGCATGCAGGCATGGAGAGAAGACCTCTACAAGTGTTCTCTGTTGAGTGTCAGGTTATCTGAGAGTTATATGCTGCTGCTGTACAACTCATCTGATCATCTTGTCTTATCTAGATTACCTTACTCCTGCAAGAATTACCCTCAGAAACACATAAACAAGACAAGACATTTCAAAGTTCAGAAAAACAAGACATTTTAACACATTCCACAACAGATTTTAAAGTTCATTCTACTGCAAGGCCTCTGGTAAGACATAGTTAATACAGACCCTATTCAAAAAACTCTATTCAATTCTCGTATTGGAGACCAGCGCGACGTCCTGCATGTTTTGAGGACTATGTGTTAGCATGAGTGTATTGCATATGTTGTTGTGTGATGTGATGCATTCACGATGGGGTCACATTGTTCTATCACCCTGGTTTTTTGCTGTTTTGGGTTCCTCAGTGAGGGGTTAAAAAAAGATAACATAAAATGACATTCATGATTGTGCAATTTTGTCTACTTATTTATTCTTTTGCCACGGGGTTTGTTATGTGTCTGGGTCCCTAACCTTTTATTCTTTTTTTTTTTCTTTTTTTTGTGCGTTGGAGGAAATTACAGCTTTTCTTTTTGTAAGGGGGGAGGAATGTAACAGTGATCGATTGATATTCCTAAGGAAGAACGCTGAGTGAGGACATCAATGCTGGTGCAACCTTGTTTTGCTTGTTCTTGCTGTGTTTGGCATGTTATAAAATAAACGGAGGTGTTCAGTGGTGCTCCAAATTAAGTCCACTGTCTCTCATGTCAGTCATTTATTTGAAGATGCTGTGCATGGTACCCTTGGACGCTACAATATACTTAAAGTTTGGCTGTTGAACTTCACAATATGGCATAACTGATTGCTCTTGTACCGCAGTTGATGCTCAGTACTGTCTAAAACAGCTTTCTTAATGTAAATTCATCACTGGCATCATTTTTTTCACTGTCAATCATATGGATATGGTGTATATGAAGTGTTTAGTCAGAATCATTTTAATTCCTATGTTCCTTGAAGGCAATGTGACTGGGGAAGGTCCCTAGCCTTTTCATGATGTCAATCATGATTCCACGCCCCTCTCAGTTGATGCCATGCCCCTAACACAACGCCAAAAGTCTGAAACTGAAAAAAATAAAAATAAAAATAAAAAAATCTGAAACTGAAAAGAAAGATCTGAAAGTGAAAAGAAAAGGATTGAAACTGTAAAAGATTATCTAAATCTGAGAAGATAAAATATACAACCGAAAAACATAAGACCTCAAATATCAAACTATTAAGGTGAAAAATGAAAAAAATAGGCTAATTTATTCAAAAGAATTGCAGGAGGGAATGAAAATTATAGCCTATTTAACCTCAAAAAACTTTTCATTCACTTATTTTTATTTTGAATACATCCTTGGATTTTTCAAAATTCAAGATTAAATCTTGATTTTTTAGTTTCGAATTTTATTTTTTTAAGTTCAAAACTATTGGCCATAAAATAGCTCCATAGTATAGAGCTATTTTAGGCTCCATAGAGGAGTCTCACATCCTGAGCGAAGAGGCAGACCTGGGGTTTGTATGGCCGCGGATTTCTCTTTAAGGCTGCGGGAAAGCTAAATTTAAAAAAAAAAAGTAAATAAAAAGTAAACAGGCTTTGTCTTGGGGGACTAATGACTTTTACTATTCTGATTTTGACTTTTCAGTGATGTGATGTGGTCTTTTTATTCATACATTTTCTATCTGAAAGCGCTTCGGAAATACGACGACGTGTTGTTCGAGCAGCACTGAATGCAACATCAGGCAACCTGTCAATCATCCGCTTTAGTCACCTGACCCAAACTCAAAGTCACGTGACCGATATTCCATCCTCGCCATTTTGCAATGTGGGAGAGAGGCAGGCCACTATTTTATGGCTAAAGGGAAAAAAACAAAGTGTTTTTATGTGTTGAGGACAAAGAGCGTCGCGCTTTTCCGTGTCAGTAAGTACCGTTCAATTTAACCACAGCACGCGCTTCTCTGGCACCTATCTACCTGAAAGATAATTAAAATGTCCTTGTATATTCATGTGTGTAACTGCTAGCATTTTGTGATCCTCGTGTCTGTGTGTTTGCGTGTGTGCGCGCGCGTGTGTTTGAATAGCAGGAAAAAAGCTGTAAAGCTTTCTGTTAACCTAACAGTGAATCCACTGCCTATCATCCACAGTCAGTGTTTTCTTTAAATGAAAGGCTCTTTGGCGGTGTAACAACACCAGCATGTCAGCTAACATTAGCCGGCACACTTGGCCAAGTGGTTCTTCGCTGTTCACTGTGGTTGGGAGGCTGTGTTGAACTTCATTCTGCAGAGGGAAGAAAGTGGATGAAATATTTTTAGATTCTGGCATAGCAGGTGCCCATATGAGACTCGTTAAAGCACATGATGGTGCCTATAGGGAAACTACACACGGCCACATCACACCTATCAGTAATCTATCAAAGGTAGCAACTTTCAGAAGACATAGCTTTTATTTCTGCCAATGACAAACTTGTGGTTTTAGTTTAATATTTCAGTGATGTTATATTATTTTTTAACTTGATCACATGCTTTCTGTCAGGTAGATTTACATTATAAGTGTAAGATATTTAATAGATAACAGTACCGTCGAGTGAATTCCTCTTTGATCCAGTGTTAATAAAAATGGAGGTTTCTGTGTAGTCCCTGTTTTTTGTTTTGTTTTTTGTTAACACAGCATTCGCTAGTAATTTTGGCATGACATAGCCTAATCCTTCTTCAAATTTTGATGCAGTCATAGAAATGCAGAAGTAGGAGAAAGAGGAAGGTGAATTGTGGTCAGAAAGTGAGAGGGAGGAAAGTGTGGCAGTGATAATTTCAACCACATTAGTTGGATAACTTCCCTCAAGTTGAGTTTGTAAACAAATGGATGAGATGCACATGTGAGAGAGCCTGTTTATTGACCAGCAGTGGAGCCTTATCATGATTGAATTAAGTTTGCACGCTTATCATGGTAGTCAATCAAACAAGTTACCTTTTCTAACAAACAACCAATCCCCTCACTAGACCCTAATCAAATATTGCTGTGTAAAGTGTATGAGTAGTCAGTTATTTCCTTTTGACTTTTGAAAGTTAGTAATAGCTTTCTCAAGGAAATCCTTACTCAGGGATTGATTTAACTGATATAACTAGTAGTCACGGTTAGACACCTTTTCAGTCACTTTTGTTCTTTTTCACTGTGCAAAAGTCTTTAGGCAAGAAGCCAGACTTACTTTCTGATTCTTGCCTTCATCCTTCTATAAGCTACAAGGTGCAAAATCATACGCTCAGTTTCAGAATAGAGACATTTATTAGCATGAGTGTCAATCCAAACTAGTAAGCATAGCTTACTGAACATGCAACATGTATCTGATAGCTTTTGTTTCTGTTTTAATTCTTAGTTCATTTTTTAACTTGGTAAGTAGTATGGCAACGTAGTTGCTAATTACCCCACTACTACTGCCACATATAATTGAGTGTATGGCAGTAATGGAGAAAAATAAAAATACACATAAAAAATCCATGTAATCCACTGTGGATAATCTGCCGACTGGAAGGACCATGTCATACAAATTAACACTGTAACAAGGCCAGTAGTGGATAGTTTGCTACTTGTTGAAATAATACATCATTTATGTGGAAAATATAAATTACATTTTTTGAGATTGTGAATGTATTTTAAACATTTGAATTTACAGCAGTCACACACCAGTGATCTTGCAGCTACCACATTTTCATTTTAAAAAGCAGTTACAAGTGCTGTTTTTTTAAAAAAAACTTTTATATAACATCTGAGTTATTATCTTTGCCAGACGAAATGAAGGATATTAAGAGTTCAGGGTTTTAAATTAACTTTATGGTTTTGTTGTTTGTTTTTGACCAGCCAGATGGGGGGTAGATGAAAAATACCAAGATATCGCCATAGTTTTGCAGCCAAAAAAGGGTGGCTCCCAAAATGTACACGCCAAATAAAAAATCTGTCTGCATTTTGTTTGTGGTAAATGTTACTTTTGGACCCTGTTTGAGTTCTTTACACACACACACACACACACACACACTCTGCAGCATTAAAAAAAGACAACAACCCCTTGCTCAGTCTGTTTCACCTCAAAAACTCTGTGATCACTTAGCTTCTTGTTCAATGATGACTTTGACTGGAGCTAACAGTGCATTAGGGAGGTTGCTCTCAACTTTGAACATTGGCTGAACCTTAAAAAAAAAGTGGAGAAGGCAGAGGACTCTTAAGGTGCTTTTTAAATTAAATGCTACTACTATACTAATGCTGTTCTTAAAATGAAACGGCTGTGGATCATGTATTATAGTTGCAAGTTAAGCTTCAGATTGTATTTCAGTGGGCTTAGGACACCAGGTTTGGCACACAGTGTATTGAAGCAAACAACTGAAAATAATGTCCCCTTTTCTATTTATTTGATCAAGAATTCAAGTTTTAAATCAAGAATTGTTTTGTAATTGAAAATTGGTTTAAAATTTGATGATAACCCAGTGAACTGGAATCAAGTCGAATCATGAGATCCATAAAGGTTGACAACTCCAATATCTACATCTATAATAGTATTAAGGAATCACATCTGTATGTTATCAAATGTAACATGGCACTAACCAGATTACACACTCATTTCTTTGTTTCCTGCTTTCTATCAGGTCATGGAGGAGATCAGCAATGTAGCTGTACTCACACACTCCTCCACTGCCTCCTCCTCCGCCTCATCGCCGTCGGCACTGAGATGCCTCTCTCAAACCCAAACACAGCAAGTGGTAAAAGAGGACACTTCCCAGAGTTTTCAGCAGAAACAAGCTGCAGATTCTCTCATCCAGGTCATTGAGAAACTCAGCAAAATTGTGGAGAAGCGACCTCAGCGTCGTTGTCCCTTGGTGGGACAGAAAAGAGTGACCCATAAGGCCTCTTCTGCAGGGGGAGGAGAAGGTGTGGAGGCTACAAGGGGGAGCAGAGGAACCTCTCCCTTGAAGAAAATGAAGATGAACTGTAAGGAACAGGAGAACATAGAGGTGAGATTAGATGGCAGCATGGTTGATGGTGACAGTAACAACAACATTACCTCCACGATAATGGAGGTATCAGGCAACCCCAACAGCAGTCCCCACCAGCGGACAGTGACATGCTATCAGTGCAGCCTGTGTCCCTATCTCTCCCAAACCCTGCCCATGTTAAAAGAGCACTTAAGGCAACACAATGAGCAGCACAGTGATCTCATCCTCATGTGTTCAGTGTGTCGCTTTACCTCCAGAGACCAGGGGCAGCTGGAGGCACATGTCAAGCTGCACTTCAACAACAGTGATAACCTGAAAACGAGCTCTGTTCTGTCAGATGCCTACAGTGAAGGCACAGACAAGGTTTTAAAAAAGCTGGACAGGGACTGGACTGGGAGCACTGGCAATGTAGGAACGGAAATGAGTTTAGTTGATGGTTCCATGGAGCTTCCACAGAAGAAGAAATGGTATAGCTATGAGGAGTATGGACTGTACCGATGCCTGATCTGCAGCTATGTGTGCAGCCAGCAGCGAATGCTTAAGACCCATGCCTGGAAGCATGCTGGCCTAGTAGACTGCTCTTACCCCATCTTCGAGGATGAAGATGGGACTCCCACAAGAAAAGAGGCCCAGGCTGCTGCTAACACTGCCAGAATGAAAGAGGAAATAGTTGTTCTTTCCCCAGTTCTTCAAGATAAAGGCCTGCAAAAACTGCCCACTGCCTTCAAGTTCCAGCTGTTTGCTACTCCATTGACTGTTGAGAACAAACAGGATGTGTTGACTTATCCAATTACTAATCTCAATGAAAGTCCAAAAACAGTAAAGCAAGAGGAAGAAAGTGTGTACCCCATTAAAGATGTGACCACTGAGGAGCCCATGGTTGAGGTGCAGGTGGCTGCAGAGGCAGAGTCAGAGGTGGAGGTTGATAGTCACAATGAAAGCAACTCTGTCACAGACAGCTTACTGTCATCAGCTCAGAAGATTATCAACAGCAGTCCCAACAGTGCTGGTCATATCAATGTGATTGTAGAACGCCTTCCTTCAGCTGAGGATTCAGTCATGGCAACTAACCCACTTCTTCTCAGCCCAGATGTGGACAGGGACAAAAGTGTACTTCATGCAGAGAAGGAAGAGCAAGACCATGTGGGAACTGTGAAGGAAGACGTCTCTTGCTGCAGTGAAGGTAACACTAGTGACAACCAGCCAGTAGCAGCTAATATTACATCCTCTGTCGCTATAAGCGGCAACTCTCCACGAGATGAAAATGTTCCCCCAGCTGGTCGGAAAAGGACACATTCTGAGTCTCTCCGCCTGCACTCTCTGGCTGCTGAGGCTCTCGTAGCTATGCCTATGCGGACCCCTGAGCTCCCCACCTCCAGCACCAAGGTAAGTGTGAAGACAATTACAGTCCAGGCTCAAAGCCAAAACACCGGCCCGACTCTTGGAGAGGTATCTTCAGCTGGACAGAAGGCTTCTGATGTAGGAACGGCAGCAGCTCTACTGGACCTGGAGCTTCAGCGCAAGGGCGGACAGGAAGATTTGGGGTCCCTGGATCTGGGGGAGGGAGAGGGGGAGGGAGATGAGGAGGGCCCTGCCACTAAAGCTGGCATCAGCCTGTCACTGCTCACCGTCATCGAAAGACTCAGAGAACGCTCAGACCAGGACACTTCAGATGAGGATATTTTAAAAGAGCTTCAGGACAATGCACGGTTCCAAAATGGAGCTGTGACTAGTATGGTCACGGAGAACGGAGCTCGGAGTTACGCATGTAGCCTGCCAGGGATGGATGGATTGGTTGCTTCTCCGGATGGAGGTCTGGTGGACTACATCCCAGGCAGTGAAAGGCCATACAAGTGCCGCCTGTGTCGCTACAGTAGTGGCAATAAGGGCTACATTAAACAGCATCTACGGGTGCACAGGCAAAGACTGCCCTATCAGTGTCCTATCTGTGAGCACATTGCCTCTGACAGTAAGGACCTGGAAAGCCATATGCTACACCACTGCAAGACCAGGATGTACCAGTGTAAGCTGTGCCCAGATGCATTCCACTACAAGGTGAGGGGTTGTCGACACTCAACTGCAGCTGTTTCATATGTACTTGAGAATTTTGATTATTTGAATCATTTAGTTATTTGTATATTACCATATTTCTTCCAATAGTGACCACAGCCTTTATTTGTTGTTTTAAAGGGCACCACCCTTTATATGAAGTTGGCTTGTATAAGAGGCAGGCGTTTATTTCAGTTTTGCTCTCTTTGATAAGTACAGTCTTATTTTAATACAAAACCTTTGATTCAGTATTTTTCTCAATTAAAGTTACTGCATTTTATTGTAAATAAAAAATCAACACTTCCACTATCCATTAATAAAAATGGCCTTTAGTGTTCAACTGGACAGAAGCCTTTAATTTTTAACATGAATTTTATACTATGCACTTGCAGCCACACCATAAAACCTGTTAACCAAATGTCAACGCTGTGCCAGCTTGAACAGTTGAGAACGTAGCAGTGCAATTATTTACTATGTAGTTTAAAATAATAATGATGCCATTCCTATCCACAATCGGATGTTCAAATTCAGCTGCAAGGGATACCTGGACTAAAAAAAATTTTTTTAGGATAATGGTCAACGGTCATCAATGCCATGTAAACCCACACATTCACAAAACAGTCACATACCAGAGAGTAAATTCACTAAGATAGGGAAGTGACAAGAACTGTTACTTTGGTTATAAATCAATGGCAAATTTCGAGAAGGTGACTATACTCGTGTTTTTGCATTAATGTGGGTACTGAGGGTGCAGTTCTTCCGGACTTAAGACGAGTGGCGGTGTTAGAGATGTTCTGGTAACATTTTTTCCTTCCCAGTACAGATTCCAACACCCCAGCTGCGTATTGGCTGATACCAATTACTGTGCACAAAAAACAAAAGAAAATGTTTTTATTTTTACAATTGTATACTACTAACCCTGTCTAGATGTGATATAAATATGGCCTTATTGTTGTATGGCCTGGCTCATGTTAAACCTTTTAAAAAACATGCACAATATATACAGAAAATGTGGATGCCATAGAACTTTAAATTATGTGGAAAAGAACATGAATAAATAAATCAAGGAATAAATAACAATTCCATTAAAACTTAAGACGTAATCATAATTTAGTAAAATAGATGGATTTAAATATAACTCTATAAAATCTCAGTGCAACAGCAATTTAAAAACTAAAACATTGGAAAATCTAATTTCTTACACGTCACCATTTTTCTAGTGGGACTTTTCAATGAAAAATATATTCACATATAAACATTTTGCTAGCTCTATCAACTCAGCCTTCTTCTTCGCTGCTCTTCAAAATCGTAGTTGACAGTGGCAGCACATCCCAATTTTCTGTGTGCTGTTTTAGAGTTTGCTCACACTTGGCCCAGTAACTTCGTACTGTGCTGATGCATGAATGTCCCCCCTCCCCTCTCCCCCACTGGCCTGTACTCACATCGTTCCAGTCTAACTGTGCCTGAGCACACTTGAGCTTCTCGATCTATGGAGTGCGACCCGTATTTTTACCTGCATTTTCTTCATCTTGTGATAAAATTTTTAAATTGTTCTCTGATATCTGCAATCTAAAAAAAGACAGTCGTGGATTTTTCTGCCGCTCTTCATCCAGACTTTCTATGCTGCTGTCTGCCTGAATTTAAGGTGAATCCTCCACAAACAGTCACAGCGATGTCAGCCCCCCATGCGTGTGCTCGTGCACATGCATCTGTACCGTGTTGAAGTCCAGCTCTTCCAACCATGCCAGGGCCAACAAAGCATGCCGTTCGTGAGTACAGAACAGAGCGCTCACATTAGTCCAACAAACTGAACTTTGGGGGTCATGCTCAGGCACGGTATGAATTGCCCAGTGTGAGTGCGCCCTTAGAGAGGCAACAAAGAATTGATATCAGGTGTTTAAAGTCATTCAGAGCTAACTGAGCAAACTGGGATGTAGCTGGGTACCATTTCAATGCTAATAAATTACATGGTATCAGATCAGTGTGTGACTGGTGTACTCAGCCCTATCTACCAGCATGGAAAAACAACAACACATTTTTGATTAAAACAAGATTAATACAGCTGCGACACTGACACAGTCATGCTTGAAAGTAGTGCACATGCATTTGAGGCTGATGAACATGGATTATTTATAAAAACTAGTATGCAGACAGTGCTGCCAAACTTTGCAAACAAAAGGTGGAAATAACTACAACTTAGACAGAAATCCAAACTTTTTTCAAATAATTAAAAGTGGACATGAAATATGGACAAATCTGAATGTAGATTGTTTGATTTTTACCCAAGGTGAGATATGGCACTACATTCAAACTTTAGATTTTTTATAATATTGCTGGAAAACCAGAAAGTAATTCACTCTTTCGCCAATTTTTCACACAAGCTAAGCGGTGACGTCATGGGTATGGTTCTGGTGCTGCACGTAGTCAGGACAAACATTACATCGGCGTTGCAGAGGAACCTTTCTAGCTGTTTTGATGGATGAATTGGAGTTTGAGATTACTCATACGGACATGAAAACACAAAAGAGGAACCATTACTTAGGTAGTGAGAAGTACACTTGGTATAAAGTTATTTTTTCCATGGCAACACTAACTTTATCATCTCTAAATGAGGAGGGAGCTCTTCGCTTCCAAAATAACGTAAACATTACTGCGTTCCTAACATACGTTACTTTAGAAGCAGCAAGATCTTGGTGGTGTCCTTACATTAGGAATAAAAAGACTCCATAAGAGGAGCTTCCTCCTCCTGAAGAGAATTGGGTTATAAACTATAGATGACAAAGTTAGTCTCGTCTTGGAAAGAAAAACTTATTACCACGTTTACTTCTCACTACCTTCATAATGGTTTCTCTCTCGTGTTTGCATGTCCATATGAGAGATCCAAAATTCAAATACTTCCGTCAAAACAGCTGGGAACCACCGTTGTATCGTATGTCCCCCTCATTGACAGTAAGTCCCCCGCAAGCAGAACCACTACACTGACGTCAGCGCCTAGCTTGTGTGAAGGTGGCTGCGCCCTATTGGCGAAAGAGTGAATTACTTTCTGGTTTTCCAGTGATATTATGATAAATATAAAAGTTTGAATTTGGTGCCATATCTTACCTCAGGTAAAAATCTAACAAACTACATTCATATTATTCCATATTTCATGTCTGCCTTAAAGTCTGTTATCTTATAATAAACAGTTCAACTGAACATTTTGTTTGGCTGATAGTTTTTCCTATCACTGAGACAATGCTGTTTTGACGCGAAGAAAAAAGTAGCTTTGCAAGTCGCAAGCGACTTTCGCCATTTTCTCGTAGCTTAGCTTGCCACATTTCTCTGTGGATATCGTTAAAGTAGTGAAGCTTTATTTTGATGTAGAGTAGAGGGTAGCTTAGCTCACTACATTTTCCAAGTAGCTTGCTAACACTGTTTGTCAATATAATTAAAATGGGAAGAGAACTGATTATTAAAGTCACAGTAGGCTGCAGGCAAACACTTCCACACTCCAGAGACAAACAGCCGTCACTCACCACCAGAAAGCAGCTGATTGCACATTACCACCTATGAATGTGCATCGGGCCTCTGGGAAATCTACCAGACAATTCAGACCCCTGAGCGGTCAGTGTCATTGATGGCAGCGAGATGAGGTGACCATCATGAACACCAGAGAGTCACAGACTGACACTGTGTTGGGCAGACTGGACAGTTACACAGCACCATCCTGACAATAACAGACACACACTACATGGTCTTATCGATCACTCTTAGTCTAAAATGAGCAATGCAATAACCTTGTGTGCTATTTTATTCTTGTTTGGATTGTTGTGGAGCCAAGAAAGTGAAAGAATAAACAAGGAAGGAAACCAGTCAGATTAGTAGAGAATTCACTGACACTGTGGTCCTAATACTCTGTGGTCCTAATACTGTTTATCTGATCAATCTATAGATCCATGTAACAATTGATTACTGGCGATGTTTTCATGTTTTGATGTATTTTAACATTTTTTCTGTGACATTTCCTCCTCGTCATGTTTAGGGTTGTTCAGAGGCAGATACCATAATACAGTCTAAAATGCTAGATTGGATATCAACAAGGACGTGAGTCTGTGCACTGAGCCAATACCATTTCATTTATGTGTTAGAAATGGAACCCTGCTGCTTGCCAGCAGCGTCCCGTACACCTGCATGTAACCTCATGGATTTTATTACTTATTTATATTATTTATTACACAAGTAGCCAATATCTTTAAACAGTAAGCAACTTATTTAATACTTGAAGCACATCCATAACCATACATTCTCACAGATGCAGTTGTATACAACCTAAAAATAATAATATATACCGTGCATA
>JAQFJA010000001.1:2682353-2696893 GCA_029874485.1 Naso brachycentron
TTGTATGTTTCTGATGAATGAATGAATGAAGATTAACTTACATCAAAGATTATTTTAAAACTTTCTGCCTGCAAGTGATAAAACAAATTTCCATCACGTTCTTAAACTGTGGACACAAGCCTTTCACTGCTTGTTGTCCTGCCTCAACTATATTGATCATTAAGGCATAATTAAACCCCCGGAGTTTTGAGTGCATCCTTACTGAAATTTTTCAAAAATGCATCTAGAACGTAAAAAAATGTATCAGTTTGGGCAGTGCTGGCAGGCGGGGCTTTATTGACTGTAGACCGGGAGATTTGTGTAGTTTGAGTATAGTGATTGTATTTAGATTTAACCATTAGCATATTTTAGTTTTCACACGTGTCCACAGTTCATTTAATAAGCAGCTGACTTCTCTCCACGACTCCCCCCACGTTTTCACAGCGCTGTAAACTGCAGCGGTTATTTCTTCCTTGGTGTGCTCATATTCGCTCTCCATGCATCCTCTGTGGATACTGACAGATGACAGTTCTCTGGAGACAGAGGAGCAGACTCATTGTGGAGGAGATCAACGCAGGCAAAAAGTGAGTTACGCTCTTCTGTTTGTTCCTGTTTTTGTCGGCTGTGTTGTTTTAAATTGCTTGCCACATATCTTTGGTGTGACTGGTGTTGAGGTCTCTCTCCAACCTCTTTTACTCTGGAGGTTGCATGCTTCTCTGTCACCTGACCAAAAGGCAGCCTGTTAGAGGTCTGAATAAAGCCCCAAAATCTCCATTCATCAAGACTCTCTGGTTGGGAAATTATGCTATTTTCTTTGTGTTCACCACATCATGAACACCTTCGCCAGTGTGTCATGTCAGGGTTGATGTGTGTGCTGTGGTTCTCCTGGGTGATGACGTTTCTTAACATGTGCAGTCTTTAAGAGAGGTACTGAATAGTTTGAGAATAAAACTTTCAGAGTTTGAATCTCTTTCGTACTAACTGCTATTCCAACTGCTTAACCTTCCTCAAAACATTCAGCAATACAGAAAGATAACCTTGGAGACATCCTCACCTTAAATAACTTTGAGTAGACACATCAATGCAGCAATCACTGAACTAACCGCTAATCTGTGAGAGAAGACTGTAACACTGTTCAGTATGGGGCTCACTGACCAACATCTGTCACTTGTTCGATATCCTTTAAGATCTCCATAATCTATGACCGCGTAAGGCTGCAAGAAAACCCCAAGGGTTGACTTTGCATCTCACAGATAATCACAAATGAACAGCATTTTCCAACGGACCATTCATGATAAAGGGAGTTTGAGGAGTTTTATCTAGTGAAGCTAAGAGCATGTCTGCTGCCTGCCTCAGGGAACAAACAGTAATAAATGAAATTAAGAAGAACACATGGACACATTGTAGCAAGAGAGAGAGAGAGAGATGAAAATAGAAACAGAGAAAGAAAGGAGGGAGTCTGATATTTTCACATGGCTGGGAACATTTAGAAGCCAAAATAAGCAAACAGAATGAATGAATTTCTATGGTTGAACAGCAAATTAATATTCCAGCTACATGATAAATTCAGAGGACTTGGAGATTAATCATTAATATTGTCAAGAGATAGCCGACTGGACTTTGACTTGGTGCATAGCTGCTGACATTTCTCAACTTGAAACTTTGTAGTGAACTCAAGCCCAGAGGAGCACCCTGGGGACCATCGATGGATCATCTCTGCCAGTCTCATCAATAGAAGAGTAACAGAGCTACAAGACTTTTCACTAAACTGCTCAGACCAACTACACTACATAAGAAATTTGATCTATTGTGAGAGTTTTACAATTAAAATGATTACAAAAAAATAGGTAACATCAAACCTCTTTCACTGATTTATTTTGGACATGATTTATATCTTAAAGACCTCATAAAATTGTTGTCTTTGTTTAATTCGATTAAAAGGCTACAGCCATCATGCATGTGGCTTTACCTGGGCTTTGCTGTGAACACACAGTCAATGCATTTACATGCACAGTTAGTGGAGACATCGACAAAGCTCAATTAGGCCATTTATTTGGACTGTTTGTCTCAGTATGCAAGAACCAGGCAAGAAATATTTTCTTAACGAAAGTTTTTTGTGACTCTGCTATAGTAGGCAGCGATATGACTGTTTCAGCTGTTTGCTATCAGACCTTCTTCCGGTTTACTTATAACATAAGCAGCTTTTAAAGTCCTCCGTTGCTCCGATGGATTTCCGTCAACTGGAAAAATGAGAGGGGGAAAAAAATAAAAACAGTTCCACGTGTCTTTTGTTGTGGTACCGTTTAGGCTATCCAATCGAACATGTTCAGGCACTAAATTGACGATTCTTTCAACCAATAAAACAAGCCAAAGCCATGGTATTAGCCAATCAGAGGCAGAGGAGGGTGGGTTGGTCTTGCCGAGAAAGAACCTCGTAGACTGTGAGGCTGTTGAAGTTTTGCAGGAAAATCAAAAACTGGGGAACAGTAACAGGAGTGGAAGTAATGATGGTCTGACGTTACATGTGGATATATATTACTAATTGAAATGGATAGCTGATGGATAACGTTATCAGAGCTTCTCTGGTAAGTGTCTCTATTTGCTGCTTATTAACGTTACCGTTAATGTCCTGTCAAGGGTTAATGCTAACGGCAATCTCTGTTACCTGAACAGCTGCAGTCATCATATGTTTATTCCCTCAGCTTCGGTAACATTATTGAGACGCTTGTATGTAACGTCACATGTATGAGTCTCCTCGCTGTGATTGGTAATTAATCTTTTGTTTAAAACACGAAGAAGAGCAGCACTGTACATTTAGCGAGGTGTCTCTAAGTTAACAGCTAACTCAGTATGTCAGCATGGATGCGCTGTCGCTGAAGGAAGGCGCTGACGTACTGCAGGGGTCAGGCTCATTCCACAGGAAAAAACAGAAACAGGTGTCAGGTGAAGCCCTGCTTGAGTCATTTGGTTCCACTGTCAAAAAGCACAGGAGGTTTTTTTCCTTTGGTTTTCTTTGTCTTTTACGTGATAACAGGCTCACTGAAGATAAAAGCACTGTTTCTGGTTTGATAAATGAAAAGTTATGTAGATGGTTGATTATTTGTACAACTACATTACAAACAGTCAAGCTTTGCAAAAGTATCAGTTTTATTGAATAGACTGAGAACACTGAAATTACATAAAGGTAAACGGACAACAGAAAAGCTGTTCACAATCACCTTCCTTCAAAATGCTGTTGGTCTCGAGTATTTAACTAATGTATGTTAAAGCCAGTATATACCAAACTCCTTTTTACAAGGAAACCTTTGGGAAGCGACCGTGGTGCAGAAAAAAATGGGGCTGCTCTCAAAGTGTGGTGTGTACGAATGGCTGGGAAATATGATTTGGCCTGGGGAAAAAATTCAGTCAGAAGATTTTTTTTCTTTTTTTTTGGGCTTTAATCCCAGCATAACACGCAAAACAAACAACAGAGAAAACAAAGCAGGTTCCATGCTAAATGGTGAAAACATGGGTAACTTTACAGCTGGGTACATTTTGTACGTCTTATAGCTTTTTTTTTTAAACCCTCTTCTTGTTTTCTTTCTGTCTTTTTGCATGAATTTATGCTATTCAAGTGTGGGGTCTGAGACACCACAGGAAATATGGATCATGCGCGGAAGGCAAGGCCATTTTGAGACCAACTGAGGTGTGTACATGCGAGAGTAAATTGATTCCCCACTGCATTATCTAGTTGTGTTCATCCAACTTGAAGAAATTTGACTTAGTACGATCTTAGTTGGACCAACATGTCTACGTGTTTTTGACGTACAGTTGTAATCTAAACCAGCCTTTTCTAACATCATGCAAACTTACTGAATATTAATGTTTTATGCAAGTCATGTTTAGCATTTTCACTTTCTTAGCTGACCGAGTTGTCATACTAACATTTGCTAATTAGTATGTAGTTGCCAGTTTTGCAGGTTTTTGGTCTTTAACCAAATGATTTGACAAATTAATATTTGACCCTAACGAGTATTAGAAGAAAAGAAAAAGGATCAGCAACAATATTAATTTAATTCTGTTGGGAACATGAATTTGTGTCTAAAATTTCACAGTAGTTAATCTGATGGTTGTTAAGATACGTCATCAAATTCTACAAATCTCAACCTCATGTTGGCAAAAATGTTTCCAAGCTAACTTCCATTTCAGTCCCTACATTGTGCGTGGTTAAATAAAAACAATAACTGAAGTTAACTCTCCGCTGTTGCATGGCCACGCTAACAGTCACATTTGGCTGCAAAAAACAAAAATATTTACATCTTGTCAAAGTTTACCATACAAGTCCTGACTATAAGACAACAAAGAGTATCAACTGTAAATTCTGTTTTAAATTGCTTTTGTCTTTAATCCTCAGCAATCATGGCTCTTTCATAGAACAGACCATTTTTCTTCTGTAGTGGCAAACATGCTAAACTACAATATGCTTAAACGTGTTATCAAATACAGTTACGTGTTATTACATATGTCAGTCTAAATCAGTTTGCGACGAGTCATTGTTAGAAGTTTGCACAATATTTGTGTTGGAGTTCTGCCATCATCTTTTGGGAAAGTTCTTGGATGGGATGTGTTTACTGGGAAAGGAGTTAAGTCAGGACAAAATGACCTGGAATGAATCATCGAATATCAACACCATATCAACACTGACCACGGTTCCAGACAGTTGAGAATAAGCGGATACTTGGCAGGCTTTACATGCTTGACCAATATCAAGGGTCCTCTGCCTCAATGTGTAAGTACTCTGTTTTTCATAGGCTGCAGTGCTTCTTCTGTCATGCTGCTCTGGCCACAGCAAGTGATGTCTCTGTGTCTCTGTAACTTTGAATTGTCTCAATTGAATTATATTGAAAAGACTACAGGATGTGTTGTCAATTATTTTATCTTAACTTCGAACCCCACCACACTTCAAGAGAGCTGCTGCACTCGTTTGGTTTTTGCTATTCAAAGATTTGGAGTCTGTACAATTAATATTGGATGTGGGCAATAAAAAAGGGTCTCTCTTGCTTCTACTTAAATTTCAGAGTGAAGAACGCTTGACTGATCGAGCAGGGAATGCTCTACCGATTGAAATTACTTCCAAAGACCCTGGAGCATTGATCTCAATTTCTGTGGGTTTTGGGTAAACAGCACCTTACACGCCTACAAATCAGGCAATTAAAACTTAAAACAGAACTACGCCTCAGCAGGATCAAGGGTGGATGTCACATTTAATAGCCGAAAGCCATCTTTGAAGGGAGACAATGTGGAGAGGAGGTGAGAAGAAGAGAAGGAGAAATGATCATCTAAACTGCATCTGTCCGGAGGGATGGAGGTGCCTACTGAATAACCAATCAGAAAGCAGACACGGCCGACAGCAGTGTCACACTGACACCTTCCTTCTCTGCGCTTCGTATGTATCATTCTAGTACTTCTCTGATCTGTTTCCTTCTCTTGCACTGCATCCTGTCTAATGCTGCTCTTTATTGGTCTTACCATCAAAATAGTCATCTGAAGTGAAACAAGAAAAGACAAATCCTGACTTATGTTTTTCAAGTCCTGTGAAAGAGTCATTTGTGATTTTTGTTTGTTGTACCTTTTTCTACTGTGCTTCTTCAACATTAGTTATCAGCACACACACGCACAAACACTAACAAAACTTAACATAACCCTCCTGTTGCGCTAACCTTTCCTAGTTCTCTCTGTATTAATGCACATGTGAGCTGCAGTGGATGCAGGAGCTACCTAGTAAGGCCATGAAGCAGATGCAGATGGCAAAGAGCGAGCTGAAGCTCAGGCCCACATCTTCCCTGTAGATGGCCAGCGCTGTCTCGCAGTGGCGTCCTCTGTAACCCTCCGGGCAGTGGCAAGTGAACTTTGATGGCGACTGGGCAACACATGTCCCCCGGTGACAAGGCCTTGTGGCACAGAGAGTGTAGACACAGGACTTCCTGGTTCCGTTCATACGGATCATGTGACCGGGAGGACATCTGCAGAGAAGAGTTGGACAGGGATAACACAGGGGAGGGAAGGAAAGAGGAAAAGAGCGAGACAAAAGAATCAGAAAATGCATTTAGATTCAGATCAGTCAGACATGCATGACACCAGATTTGAAATAATAACAAAAAACAAACAAAACAAAAAACAAAACAAATCAAAACAAAACATGTAAATAAAGGCAGAGGAGCAGGACTCACACAACAGATTCTGTTGGATCGTGGCAGCAACAGAAGGTCAAATGAACATGAGCTTTGAGTTTTATCGGAGGTCTGTGTCTCACACTGAAAACAAGTTAATGACTCTCGTTTGATCAGTGATCTTACACAGGTGTACACATCAGTGAAGACCGAACTGGAGCAGATGAAAATGCTGACTGCAGCACTGGTAATAAATAGAATGATTTTATGCAGACGGGCACATTTTCTGCCTCACTGCAGAGAGCACCACTATAATTAAAAGCTCATTTGGGTGTAACAGCTCAAACAAACATTTTATGAGCATATTACTTCAGTATCCCATTCACTGTGTATGGAGCAGCTCCAGGCTGCACCTTTTGATCAGAGATGAGTGCTGCATCTGTTCTGTGGAGACTTGTTCACGCTTATTAATATTGACTTTATCATGAAAGAGCAACATTAAGTTCCAAACAGTACTGTAATTTATTCCAAAAGTCTTTCTTTTCCACCATAAAATGAATCTAGACAACAAATGGTTAACATACTGCATGATCCACCAACATCTGTCTCCTGATGAATGTTTATATCCATTAAACTTTTTGTGATTTTGAGGGGTGCACCTCTCCTGCAGATACCTGAAAGAAAAAGATGCATCGCCTGACCGCTCTGACTACAATGTGATGATGATGGAGTAAAGGTCATTAAAAGGGAGACAGCTTAAAGCTCTGACAACATCTGGCCACACTCAACATTCAGATGAGGAAGAGCTTACTTTGCCTTCAGAGGTCTCAGCTTTGAAAAACTCTTCCTCACACCTGCTCAGTACACTGAAGTCAGCCAAGTTTGGCACAAATTAAAGATAAAAATATGAGCAACTTCAACGTTATATTACTGACATTCATTTATCTTGTGACTTTGTCATCTCTGGGCATAATTAAGACACATTAATCAATAGTAGCTGATAAATAATAGTATTGAAATGTAAAGCAATTTGACCAATTTCTAAAACAGGTACATTTTTTGCTTCATGGTGGTAATTGTACTTTTACTCAAGCATAGATTTTCAGTAATCTACACATCACAGGGCATCTAAAGTTTTCCAACGTAAACCAAGTGTCTTTAATCAGGAGACATTATGAAATTGATTAGCCATGTCTTACACAGTCATGGCGGAAGCAGAGGGAAGCTCAGCTGGTGCGAAGAAGAAAGTTATTTAGTCACAGGAAAGTACACAGTCCAAGAAGGAGGATGATAAAGCTCTCCACAAAATACAAGTGACACTCGATGCAGCTTTTACTCAGTGGATGGAGCTGAAAAACAAACTAAAGTTCAGCACTGATGCACAGCTGCCGTTTTTTCTCATCGACAGCTAAGAGATATTTGCCTTTGTTGGTTTGCTTGTTCTGTAAGTACGTCCCCACGAAAACATGAGATTTAAAAAAAAAAAATTAAAAAAATTAAAAATTTTTCATGCTAACCATGAAACAAGTTATTTTGTGAAACTTGATATATCCATGCGCCTGTGTTGTTGTATGTAGTACGCATGCGTTGCCGGTGGGCTAGTGTTTCGGGGAAATTTGTCATTTGTCACGACACTGCATTTGTCACACGTGTTAAAAAACGTGAGTGGGAGTGAGCTGGATGACAGCCATACAAACCAAGACATGGAGGGGTGAGAAAGAGAGCCGTTGCAGAAAGAGATTGGTGGATGGATGATGAGGGTGAGCAGATCAGAGAAGTAGAGAAAAGGGAAAGAGAAGATTAAAAACTCAGAGGCTGCAGAGAGTGAATGGAGGCTCACATTTCCATTGGTAGAAAAATTGTTGAGATTAGTGTGCGTTTCTACGAGCTCTCCGTGTTTGAAGCGGGAGAGTGTTGTTCTCTGCTTTGGCTTTTCACTGAACGACATTATTTCCAGTTTCCTGCTGACAAACGAACCCTCGTACAGAAAGTCAAACAGTGGTGAATATGAAACAGTGATGAAGAAAAAGTGTGAATCCTGACATTCAAAGGGGCTGAGTAAAAAATAAAATGCAGTATTTAAGTCTTTTAGCTCAGTGACCGAGCTGATGAGCTTCCCTGTCTCATTTCCTTTTACAGCTGACTCGCCTGTTGCTGAACACACTGGTTCACACGCTGTGAGGACTGAAAATTACACTGTCACCAAAACATGAAATAAATGAATAAAATGCAGTCTCCTCATTCATACTGAATGAGACCACAGTCAGTGGACCGGCCTGGTTGTTGTAGTTTAGTGTCACATAGAAAAACACCATGTTTTACGTCACAAGCTCAAAGACAAGCAGGAACGTTGTCCAATCCACAGGCAAGGAGCACACCTGGTTTTTGGCTGTTTGGTATTTCTTCTTCTTGTTGTTTTCTATATTTTTGAACACTAAAGAAATACCATCAGCATAAATATGTAGCCTAATAATCCACTATTTACAGTATCTAAGAAAAAAATCAGCAACTCTCAAGGACACGTCATGTAATGATGCAAAAACTGAAAGAATGACAATTTGACATCAGGCACATCAATGTGACAATCTTAGATTAAAGTTTGAGACTTTGATCAGAAATGGAGATTATTAATTTTTATTAGTACTGATTGCATTATTGAGACACCTTAATGATCTGAACCTATGTCAATACTTTGTAATGGTCTGACAATGGGTTTTGGGGTGCCAGTTAGGTCAGCGCCTAACAATACTTTTTCAGGGTTGTAAATCCATTTTTTATTGTTTTCTTTTGTTTTAGTCAGCTGCGCAAAGGATTCATACCAAGCACATGAACCCTCCAGAACAAATAACTGAAATCAGCCACACGGCACAATTACCTCCTCAAATACATAACGATTGATCAACAGTGAAAAGCAATAATTCAGTTAAGTACAGTGAAAAAATGCAAACCCACACCACTCATTAAAGTTCAAGATAATTTATTGTTCGGCAAATACCAAAAAACAAAATATCCTTTAGGGTCTAGGTATCATTGGAAATCCGTGTATCATTCGTTCTTTCTATTTTCAATTGGCAATCAAAAATAAAAAAATTAAAAAGTGACGGATTATTTTGTTTTTCGTTTTTTAATTTAACACAAAAAACGAATAAATGCCTGGTTTTTAATATTTCAATTTTAGGCTCAGATCAAAAATACGAAATGGAAAAACGGCCACATGACTGAATTTGATTTTAATATTTAATTGGTGAAGTTTTGTAATGAGCGTTAGCAAACATACGCTAGCTTGCTAGCCGCAACGATCTATCGATCTGGACCAGCAGCCAGGAGCCATCAGCCTCATCAGCCGTGGACAGTTATGTGTTCGGGGAGCAAAGCGTGTCACCCTAAAGGAGGAGGACATGACTACCGAAAAAATAAGCAGGATTTTCCAGCTAAATATTTTGACAAAGAACCTTTTTTGTGAAATTGCACTCTACTTTCAACCACAAAAGGTAACCTAGCTGTTGTAAAAAAAAAAATGTTGGAGCTTCATAAAAACGACGATCGCCACCGCTTCTCATTCAGGCCGATCATATTTACTGATTAGAACACAACCCACGGGATAAAAAAAAAGTCAAAGTTTTTACTAAACATGAGCTATAAAGGACCATACCACTCTATTTTTGACTTCTCACCATTGGCAGAGATTCCCCTTGTCCACTACAAATTTGTCAACATCAGCCACGTAGGTTACATAAACCCCACATATTTCTCAAAAAAACAGCTTTATCTTTTAGATATGGTGCTTGTACATTTTGTACATATTCAGTAAGCATTACAGAAAGTATCTGAAAATGTGTGACAACATTAGTTGAATAGAATGTGTAAAAATCCTTCTTTAGGACTTCCAGTTTGAGGGCAAATGGAGTGGATGCTTGAATCTCGCTCCCACGACTTCTTTTTTATCACTGTGAACGACACACGGAAGAGGAATGACCTCGAAATCAAATAAATCAAGCAAGAAAGACCTGATTGCTAAGGCTGACCCCACTGAGGCTAGCGCTGCTAATGTAAGCGCTAATGCCACCATGGACTTGATCGCTAGCCTCTTAGAGGAGCATCGGAAATCCATTCTTGCTGATTTCAAGACCATCATTTCGGCACTGGAAACAAAGCTCGACTATATCCAGGCCACAGTGTCTGAACACACAGAAAATCGCCTCGTTGGAATCCAATGCCACTCTCCAGGACGAACGGCTGTTAATGCTGGAAACAACTTGTGCCTGGCTAGAGGGGAGCCACACTAAGCTACAGGCTAAAGTCCTTGACCTGGAGTCACGTAGCCGCTGCAATAACATTAGAGTTGTTGGGGTGCGGTAATCCATCGAGGGACCTCATCCTACCACCTTTTTCGCTGAGCTGCTTGCTGAAGTTATGGGAACGGACGTCCTCCCTGCCCTGCCAGACCTTGACTGTGCTCACAGAGCGCTTACTACCAAACCGAAGCCCAGGGGCAGACCGAGGACTGTGATCATTCATCTACACCAGGGGTGGGGAACCTTTTTCATATGAAGGGCCAGTTCAATTTTTATGAAGTCCTCCGAGGGCCATACTATTATGAACGTATACCTAGGGGTGCAAAAAAAAAAAAGACAAAAAAGTCTGTAACCACTGTGTTACTGTGCATGTCAGGCTCACCTAATGTGATGGCTGAAATTGTTTCTCTTTGGTGAGGCGTCTGATGTCAGCTGGCAGTGATGATGATGCTACTTGAAGCCTTTTTACCAAGTTTGGGTCAGTGAGTCTTGAACGGAAGCGAGTCTTTGCAAGAGTCAGTTTTGAGAAGAACTGTTCACAGCGGTACGTTGTCCCAAACAGAGATACAAACTTCAGGGCATGTCTCCTCAACATGGGAAAATCCTCAGCACGAATGCACAGTTTGTAGAAGTCCAGCAGTATTATTCAACATTCTTTATTCCCCATTATCCAAATCCCTAGGTCGTGATGTCGCTTAACGCGGACAAGGCCTTTGACAGGGTAGAATGGGGCTACCTATTCTTTATTTTGGAAAAATTCAGCTTCCACCCCAACTTCATAGCCTGGATTCAGCTTTTATATTCACGTCCTGTCGCATCTTTACTCAACAATGGCATCATGTCACAGCCTTTTCCCCTTCAACGTGGTACACGGCAAGGCTGCCTGCTTTCTCCCGTGCCTTTCAACTTAGCAATTGAGCCCCTTGCCATCTGGCTCTGATTCGAAGGCATCACGCGGCATGGCCTAGTTCAGAAGTTGTCTCTATACGCGGACGATCTTCGGTTGTACATATCCAATCCCCTCTCTTCTCTTCCTGCAATATTGAGTGAACTGAAAACATTTGGACAATTGTCAGGCTATGAACTAAATCTTCAGAAAAGGGAATTATTTTTTGTTTACCATTTAGCAGAAACCCTCCAGTTTCAAACTTTTCCTTGTAACTTGAGTTTTTTCATCTTTTTCTTCTTTATCAGCCAAATACAACTTACCAAACAGTCATCTCTTTTGTTTTTTTTTCAAATCAGACACTTCATACAGAAACAATTCCCTCATTTTCCCAACCACCCTCCTGAGGCTGAAATAGACCAATTTCTCACAATAATCTTAAGTCAAAAGCAGATTGTTTCTGTAATCTATAATAAAATTGAATCCTTTAATTTGCCCCCCACCTAGTCACTCAAAGCTTCCTGGGAGTGTGATTTAGGAGTCACTATTTCAAGCAACCAGTGGTCTGACATTTTATGTCTGGTACATTCATCATCTGTATGTGCTAGACATGGCCTGCCGCAATGTAAACTCATACAAAGAGTTTTTACACCAACGATAAACTCCCCGACAGAAGCCCTGTTTTGCAACAGATGCCAACAAGCCCCCGCGAACCATGTACACATGTTCTGGCCATGCCCTAGACTAACAGACTTTTTGTCCAACATTTTTAAAACACTCACCCAGGCCCTTAACACTACTATTATCCCTAATGTATTAACAGCATTATTTGGTCTCCCCCTAGATCAAAATTTGCCTGTTACAACAAAATGTGTCATTGCCTTTGCTAATTTGCTGGCCAGACGCATCATTCTTCAAAAATGGAAACATGCCTCCCCTCCGACCCATGACAGGTGGATAAAAGAAATTCTAGAATGCATAAAGCTTGAGAAGCTGAGATACTCATTGCAAAGTTCTTTGGCAACCTTCTGTAAGACCTGGATTCCGCTTCTTAACTACATAAACAGTCTTACTATTTCTCCTGAGTGCATAGGTGCATCCTTCTTCACGCTCGTATTTGAGCCAGGAAGGCATTACTACTTTTGTCTTGAGGTCTCATGGCTCCCCTCTCTCTCTCACCCACTCATTGATTTTTGACCAAATAACACAGATGTTCTCTTTAGAGGGGTGAATAATTTATACCTAGCAATTTTCACATGTCCTGTAGTGTTTCTATACCATGTTTCAACATGAATGGCAGTGAATTGGGTTTAAAATTGCAGTCTGAGATCTACTTAAGTAAGCACACGGTTGAATTTAAACAACCACATTTGTGGAAGATAGGGGCAATCTCTGCTAATGTTGAGAAGTCAAAAATAGACTGGCATGGTCCTTTAATATTACAAAATCTTCATAAAGGTTTACATTTACAAGCAAATATTCACACACCAAAATTGAAAACAAACCTACTGCACTCACGGTTGTTTTAAAATAGAGCATGTAGAGTATAAAGTATTCAGACTTGTCAGATGTCTGCTCTGCCTCTCACTGCCCATCAGTACCTAAGATCCTGTGCTGCAGTGTGTTATTTGATAACACTGTTTAGCATTCAAGAGGAACCCTCAGCACTCAAGTACACCCAGTATTATGCTTTTAACTCGTTCCCCTCTGAGGAGCAAAGGGATAGAGAGAGAGGAGGGAGCGGAAAGGAGGCAGAAACAGAAGGATACTTATAGGAAGAGGGAAATTTCACATGACAAAAGCCCATTATTTAATTCCTGTCATGATTATTTGGATAATAACCTCTACTATCAATCCCCAAGACACATTTAAAGGCTTTTACAGGCCCACTCCTGTTTGATTTCAATGGCTGGAAGTGTGTTACCGCATACAAGCCGCTGCTCAGTCCCACCACTTGCTGGATGCCACTTAACGCCTCTGTGTTGGATTAGACTTTCCGTCCCTTGAGCAGAGCTTAGAAAACCCCACAATGCATCCCATCAGTATGTGAAACACCAAACACGTATGCTTTTGAGCTTAACTCCCCCCAGTTAATGGTTGGGAAAAGTCATGCGCTGGTAGAAGAAAGAGGAAAAGATGTACCTGAGTGTTAAAAAAGCACTGATCTGGCCACAGGAGCCACGGCACGGCCTGATTGCTGTGCGATTTGAGCATTCTCAGACCCAAAGCTCATCAATATCCCTCTCAGCTCAGCTTTGTAACACGTTGCTGCAGCAGAACGCGGGCATCAGCAAGATGAATATTTATTGAAGCAATAAAACGGCACGGAAAACAATTTATTCGTCACAGAAAACAGACAGAGGCCAAAACTCTCCTAATCGCATTTTCAAAACAATTCTTCAAACATATGGCCTGCCAGGGAATTGTAATAATATAAAGTCGTTTGTACACTCCCTGTGAGGACACACTTTCAGCAGACGGTGCAGCTGATTGCTGAATAAAAAGAGCATCGTGTTTAGTCGAATGTCTCCTGGATAAGAATAACTATCTCCTCTAATTTGCTGGAATTCATTAAAATGGTGAGATAGCACAGTCCCAGCCTGCAGGATTATGAGTTTGAAGAGTGAGAGCAGAGTGAGCAGGTGCCCAGCAAAACATGGGGCAGACAGGCTGATTTTATCCTCCCTTTGTCTCCCTGCCTTCAGACAAAACTCATCTCCTCCCTCAGCCCTCCTCAGCCCAGTGAGTTGGCTGAAGACAGGACGGGGGAAAAACAAGCCCCCAGCTTATTAAACCCCCGAGTCCACAGGAAGAGTCTTTCATGCGGAAAAGATTTACGTAAGGAGGAGAATTTACTCAGTTCTGTCCTCATTTCCGTATGCTGTACACACACAAATCCCCTTCTTTAGACAGCATATTTGAGCCTGGCTCTCCTCAGTATTGTCCTGGCATCCACCAGTGTCTTTCTGTATTTCTTCGCTCTGATTAACTGAGAGGGCGTTTTCGCAACAGGCCATGTTTGATGTGCTGGCCCTGATTATAACGTGTTAAAAATACCACCACCCTGCACCCCTCCATCTACTCAATCCTACCTTCTGTCCCCGCTCACTGTCCTCTCCCACTCTTTCTCTTTCCTTTTTTCTTTGTCCCTTTCTCCTTGTATGATTAGAGGTTTTATTTCAGACATTTTTTTCAGGTTTCTTGCTTCCTCACAATAATCCTGTTTTTTTT
>JAQFJA010000001.1:2806674-2817920 GCA_029874485.1 Naso brachycentron
ACACACACATGCACAAAAATAAATAAATAAATAAAATTTAAAAAGTATTTTTAAGGCTTGCAGAAGGTGAACTGAGAAGTCTCCCAGTTGTGTAGTTGAGTGGCACAGCAGATACTTCAGTATCTCGTGCCGGGCTGCAGCAGGACAAACAGGCTGTGGCTGGAGTCCATATTGTCCTTCAGTGTCCTTTTGCTGCTCTGTGACTGTGTTTGGCAGACAAAAGTTTCTGATTTTATTCTTCACCAGCCTGGAGAAGAGTGACGTCTATGGCAGATTGTCTGTGTTGTTGACTTCCCAGTTGCTGACTCTCTGACTTTGCCTCCTTTTTTCTAAAATTAACAATTACTCACTCACTTATATACAGCTGCTATATGCTGGTATATACCGAAACTTATTAAGTTACCATCAATGATTGTCCAAGCCGTATGGTCTGAGCAGGGTATTTAATAAAATAATGTAAAAAATAACTTAAATTAAAGGAATGAACTTTAAAGCAAACAAAAACAAAACCTGGCGCTGTAAAATGACCGACTGTAAGATACAGAAACCTGAACAAAGACTTTATACACAAAAACATTTTTTACTTAACTGCTAACAAAAGATAATCATACAAAGACACAATAACAAACAAACATACAAATAATGACCACAAAGTGAACCAATAACTGAATGTGAAACTAGAGTGTGGAAGGGAACTGAATAAAATAGTAAGTTAATGGCTGTCACCACAATGCATGCGGTGGTAAATTTACAATCAAGTTAAATTCAAAACCAATTTGCAATTTCTGAATTCACTCAGCAGAAGGGAGATGCTAGTTGCACGTGTGTATGGAAATTGGATGTTGTAAGACGGTGTTGCAGCTGTTTGGGTGTGAAATAAAGTTTTACTACATATAAGCTCCGCTCTCTAAGAGGGTTTGTCTCTTGCACATGCTCAGTCCTGAAGATTTTTTTTCCCGCCACAGTACCCCAATCAATGGTTCAGAATAAAACCCCCTCAGGACCTGAGCTCTGCTCCCTCTCCCTTCAGCGTTCGCTAAAACAGTCTGTCATGAAGGTGGCGTCTACCCAGCGTTTTTGCTGGCAGTGTGCGGTCAAACAACACGTCTAGAAGAGCTGCAAAATTAAAATATTTCATCACATCAAAGTTTCACAATTACTTTACGAAAGGAACACCGTGTAAACTGTATTGTGAACTTCCTACATGAGGCTAACGCTAACAGATTAGCATTAAATTTGACTCATGTAAATAATCTCACAAATTCAATTAATTCCTATATAATTAAACTGATGAGACTATTTTCACATGAGGTATTCTGAATTCTTTCTCTGCCGTCACTCAGAGACTTGCGATAATAGAACACAGCAGTTACAACGAGCCTGTTGGACTGAAACACACGACAGCATTGTACAACTTAAACCAACTGTTTGCTCTGTGCTCAGTGTGTTTCACCTCAGAAGCCCTGTGCCTGCTCAGTGTCTTGTCCAACAAGGCCGTGCCGGGACTGATGGGGCAGAGAGGCTGCTCTGCACCGCTGGAGACACAACGTTAAGAATAACACAGTAGAGCAATCCACCTCCCCCTCATCGGGTTATTCTCATACAGGCAGGAGGCTGCAAGATGCATTCAAACAATCGATTCATTAACGCAGTTAACTTCAAAGCATGATTTTAATTCAAAGTATGTATAGAAATTTAAAAAAAAAGAAATTAAAAACGGATCATGATGCATGTATAATTGTCTTTATCATGGACTGTAGCCCTCTTAACCCAAGCTGAATCAAATCGGGAGGTGCTTAGAGATTCCCAGCCCTCCGACGGTGTCGCCAGCTTGGCAACTTTTCAGACCTTCTTAGCAACTTTATTTTTTAAAAGAAACATCCATGGCTTGTCTGCCTAAAGATCTCTCTCCCCTTCCTCTTGCACTGTGTGCAGTGTGAATGTGTGAACAGAAAAGAGAATGCAGTTTGCTGTAGTAGCAAGACAGTAACTACGGCGTACCTACACATTGAATAAAACCAATGTGACAAAGCTGGTGATCCCTTTCAACAAATGGTGACTAAAAACTATTGACCTCAACTTGCCAGTTGGATATTTTAACTGCATGTCTTCCAATAACGACTGGCGATTGATTGCTCGGTCATCCCAACTGACCGGCACACTTACACATATTCACCCTCAGCAGGATTCTTTTTGCATCCACTGTGGATACTGACACCAGCCACTCCTCTGAAGGCGGAGTAGAATTTACAGATGAGATGAGATTACTCAACGTCTTAAGCTCATCTGGCATTGTGGCCAGCAGCAAGGAACATGCAGATCTTCGGGTTTCTCTGGGCAGAAGATAGGGATGGGTATTTGAAGAAATTTCCTTGATCGATCATCAGGAACATTAACAACCAATTATCGATTAAGTCATTTTTTAAATAAATGCCTACAGCAGAGAATACAAATTACAGTGTGCTTTTACTCAATTAAAACATAATTCCAAGAAGAATTTATAGCCAAGCAACAATCCTCTTAGACAAGACAAAGTTCAGCTGTTTAAGACGTGTGGCACACGTAACCTGAAAACAGCCGAATGTGAGCCTCCGCGACGACGCACTTAAACACCATTGAGCCTCTTTAAGAATTATTTCAAAAAACAATCATAAACAATAATGACTTAATCAATAAACATTATTTACCGTTGTGCATTGCGGCTCCTCTGTGCTCAGACTGAGGTGATGGTAGGTTGAGAGAAGAATGAACTTACGTTAACCAGGGTCGGATGTAACGTTACGTTACGTTGTTCAAGTCGTTCATCGTTGGGGTTGTTGTTGTACTTATACATGGCTCTATTGTGTCATGTTGTCAGTGGCATTTCTATATGTAAAAACTTGGTGGGGCAAGAATTTATTTCAAGTCTAGTGAGGCACCCAGGGGAGATACAGTAAAAGAGGGGAAAAGAGAGAGACAGACAGTGTGTGTGTGTGTGTGTGTGTGTGTGTGTGTGTGTGCATGCGCACGAGCAAGCAAGTAGGAGAAAGAGACACAACACAAGCCTATTAGGCTAAGAGTGCAATATTTTAGCGACACAACCAAGCTCAGAGCCTTCACTGTCAGACAAACAGCAGAGTTCGACACCATTGAATGCCACAGCAAAGCGCATGCACAAACAACTTTTTAGCAACAACAACATCATGACAACAACCTTGTCCTTCAGCTCTTGAAACACTGCTGGTACCATCTTTGTCAGTCAATCCAGCATAACAATATTACCGATGCACGGACCAGAACCATAAAAGCAGGACGGCAAGATTACCTTTCATTCACCAAAGCTGAGGGCTCACTTGAGAAGAAAGGTGGCTCGGCAGTTCTTCTTTTGGGCAAACTTTTCGTTGACTTTGGGGATGAAGTCATGCATCTCCTGAATCAGCTGGCTTTCGATGGACAGCATGGCCAATGCGTTGAGTCGCAGCTGTCCCATGGTGTTACAAGTAAAAGTTTTTAGGCTCTTTAAGGTGGAAATATTCCTCTCTGACTCGGATATAGGAGTCAGAGAGGAATATAGGAGTCATAGGAATTGTTATGATAATTTTCAGCAGAGTGATGGTCTCAGCAAAAGCGTTATCTAAGTTGTTGTCCTGGATGGATGTTAACAGAGACAAGGCCGTCTTACCAGTATGAAGCTCAGTGTGGTGGTACAGTTGTTAGCTCAGACTTCAACATTTCCACGTTTCCTATAGGCCATAGTTTCACAGCACAGTCAAGCTCAGCCGTAGGGAATGACAGGACAAACTATGAGAAGAGTGAGGTGTCAGCCAGCTTTGAAGCGATCAGGTGGTCACTCTGTGAAAACCTGTCTTCCACCTGAGAGATGACTATGTCGCATGCCTCCTTCATCACCAGTGCTGTGTTGGTTACTCGTCAGCCTGGCTCCTCTGCTCCATCATGATCAGTGGCGGCCAGTTTATCAATTTGCTGCCGTATTTTCTGGACATTCTCCTTGAAATGAGAGAGCACACTGCTAATCCAAGGTGCATCGATGCTCTGCTTTTGCAGTGTGTTGTATAAAACATCCACTTCTGGCATTAGCAGTGAAACGAATTCTAGTAGCCACAGAAAGGCTCTGTCCCGGAGTTTCTTTCTAAGGCCATATGCCTCACTAATGGGGACCTCATCCCATCCCGGCTGTGCGCGTATGTCCTCCAGACACTGGAGCAGCGCAGCACTAACAGTTCTACTTTTAAAGTTCCATCTCACTGTGGTGGTTTTGGAATGCGTCTCTGTGTTGCCTCTGCAAGAGCCGTTACACGTTTGGGTGCTCCAGAAAAAAAGGTGGCAAAACCAGTCAAATCTGCAAAAAAACACTTTCAGGACGCTCATCCTTGCGGAACAGAGCTGCTGCAAGGTCAGGTTCAGCTGGTGGGCATAGCAGTGAACAAACTTGGCATACAGGTACGTCTCTTTCATTAGTGTCTGTACCCCTCTGACGCTCCCACTCATGACAGCTGCACCATCGTACATCTGAGCGATCAGCTTGTCTCCCAGCTTCAGTTGTTCAAGCACACCCTTGATACGGTTAGAGAGGCCGACTGCAGTTTTATCTTTTACCCCAACAAGCTCCAAAAATCTCTGTCACTGTATTGTCAGGCAACATGGAGCACAATCACCATTTGTGATTTACAAGAGACATCAGTTGTCTCATCTGCCTGTATGGCGACAAATGATGTCTTGCCCAGTTGCTTGGCAGTCTCTTCCCTGTACACCCCATACATACAGTCCAGCAGTTCGTTTTGTATAGTGCTGGATGTCCCTTTGAATATGGGTCGGGCCTCTATAGTGCCTCGAATTGCTCGCACACATAGTCGCGAAAATGCATAAAAATATTCCCGGGTTTAGTGAGTCAGCTGACTCGTCGTGGCCCTGCAGTGCTGTTTCACATTTTCCGCAGAGTTAAATGCATGTAATGATCCAGATAAGCACATACCTGTTTTCCTCCACCTGCTTGTTATGCTGCTCAATAGAGCGCTTGTATGCAGTGTCAATTTGGGCAGCAATGTTTACCCTTCCAAGCAAGCCCAGCTTCACAGCATTGTCCAGATGACTCCCGCAGCTCCCGTGTTTTGAAGTCCTCTCAGAAAGATGCTTTAAATCTTTGTAACCCATCCTGGACCAAGGACCCTCTCCACCAAATAGAAGACAGGGAAAACAGAAGAGTGCCTTTTTTTGTTTGCTAGCCGTTAGCCACTTTTTTCTAGTAAACCACTCCACGTTAAACCCACGGCTACTTTTCCCAGCTGTTTGAGTAAGCACAATATCCCGAGGCTGGTGTGCACCCAGGCGTTTTACCTCCAGTTTCTCTTCTAAAGTAAGAGTTTCTGACTTGAGCTCCAGCAAATAATCTACTTCATTCATTTTGATTTTTAACTGTTAGCTATAATGGCGCATAAGCTGACAATTGCTAAGACTCCGCTCCCTTTCTGTCAAGCAGTGCCTACATTGGCGCCAGCCAATCAACTCTGAACTTTGAAATGATGCTGTACAATGGGGCTTTGGGCTGGAAGCCCCACTTGTCATCAAAATCGCGTGATCTCCATGAATACAGCCAACACTCTGAGCATTAGATTAGATAGAACTTTATTGATCCCTTTGGGTAGGTTCCCTCGGGGAAATTAAAATTCCAGCAGCGTTACAGTAGAAAAGACATGAATTGCACCCACCCAGAGTTAAATAAACAATAAGCAAATTACAAAAAAGAAAAAGTACAAAATAGAAAGCGATAGATAAATAAAGTATCTAAATATTAGTCTAATGCTATGGTAGTTATTGCACAAATTTGTGTCATGTGTACTTATATTTTGCTATGTGCAATACACATCGCCTTGTGAGAAAGGGGCTAGCCCCATTCATGCAACCATGGGTGTGGATCAGGAGAACACAGTCTGAAGTGGCAAGGCGGAGACCAATGAACATGAACTAAAATCCCGACACACAAATTATATGCAATTTAGGAGGAAGCTATATTCACAGACAATAAAATATAGTGGATAATCTTTAAGAATTAATAACCTAATTTGCCTGCAGTTCTTTCTGGTGACACCAGGTGGGGCCCTCATGACCAGTCGCCCCTGCGTGTTGTACTTATACACAGCTTTGTAGTGTTTACGAACTGTGTTTGGAAACCAAGCATTATGGATGTAAACAACAAGTCAGCCGCCCCTCGTCGTAGTCTTGTGTTTCACACGGCACAGGGTCCGACAGTCAAAGGAGAAGTTTGGTTTTTTTGCACAGTAAGCCTTATAATAAAGATATTTACGATCATATACAATGCTCTGCAGCATTATTATGACTGGTGCAGTCACAAGAGCTGGAGCTCATTGCTGACACTGCTGAAGTTATTACGGTAGCCACTATGCTAACCAACTCATACTCATTCTTAAACCTTCCACTATGCAGTCTTGTGTATGTAATGAATTACACTGGGCGGCAGTGGCAACACTGGATGGCTCTCGGATCATTCTGGGAATAATTTCACAACAATATTTGCCACAAGTTTTACAATTCAAGTATTTCATTAAACTTGCTTTAGTAATTAATATTTATTCATGATTATGACCATGACTAATATTATGCACCATCTTTATAGTTGTCTGTGAATGTTCTCATTTGTCCAGGTCATAGTCATCCAGGTAACTGAACCGAAGGCAACTGGGCGTAGTAATATGTCTGCGAACATGTTTCACCTCTTATCCAAGAGGCTTCATCAGTTCATGAGACTAGCCTAGTCTAGTCAGAAGTGCATGAACTAATGAAGCCTCTTGGATACGAGGTGAAACATGTTCGCAGACATATAACTACGTCCAGTTGCCTTCGGTTCAATTGCCATCTTTATATTTAAAGTCGGCATTACTCTTGAAGGATAGACATGCTTTCAAGCTGTTTACTGCGGGGTCAGTTATCAGTCTAGTAGAGGACAATTAGCATATTGTAAAAACTTCACATTTTTAATTGTAAAGAACAAGAGATGCCCTGTTTTAACGGTGTACTGCTGAATCTCATGTCTGCCTAACAAATTTACCTTTGGATGTTAATAAAGAAACCTTGACCTTGAGTGAGGTGAGTAGTAATGTGGGCATTGTACTGGACTGTTGTGATGAAGAGGAAGCTGAGTTGGAAATGGAAGCTTGGCCGTAGAGATAGGGAGGAAGTAATGGGGTAAAAAGCTCAGACATCCTGAAGGAGCAAGGAGTGTGCTAGCTAGAACCTGCTACCATCACAACCCAACCTCAAATAAGCATATAAAAATGGAATTTGCAGTACAAGTGCAATGTTCAGTTCAGCCTCCTCTCTCTCCACCCACGCTGCTCCAGCAGTACCACGAGAGTGTATTCATGCTTAATGAATTGAGACAAAAGCCAGATAAATGTGACCAGTTCAGTAAAGGCAGCAGACAGACCACGGAGAGAGGCTATGGCCTGTTTGCTATGTTACATACACAGGGAGCACCGCAGGCGCCCCATAGTCCGATCCCTGCTTCACTATGCCTCTGGTTGGCATAAACGTCTAATAGGGCCTAAAAGCCCTCGATGAGAGCAACACATGCTGGGTAAGTGGCCGAAAATGGGACATGGAAAAGGTTTCAGGACATTCCAAGTACAAAGCATGCAGCGAGTCCATTCTAATCTATGAGATATGTGTCCCTGTAGAACGGGTTATGGTTGTGTGTGTGTGTGTGATTCTGGGTGTATGTGTTGGCTTTTATGTGTGTGGATGCACATGTCCACATTTGGCTTTGTGTGAAATTTGGAATTCTGTGAAAACACGCATGCAGAAGTTTATTCATGTTTATGTTTGTATCTGGGTATGCTTTTGTGTGTGTGTGTGTGTGTGTGTGTGTTTATGACAGCTAACAGGGCCAGCACATATCATCACTTATCGAAGATGGAGAAGATGTTTCCTTGAGGGGATGTGAGCTGCTGTCACTTCACATAAAGGCAGATGGGAGAGAGGAGGAAGAGGACAAAGCAAGGGATGGGTGTGAGACAGTGCAGAGTATGAAGGAGAAGAAGGGGGAGACGGATGAAGTCCTTGCTACAATCAGTGTCCTACCAAAAGGAAAGAGAAAGAGGAGCAAGTAAAGTGAAAAGATGGAGTAACAAAAAAGAAAGAGCTGGACTGGCAAAGGAGAGAAAAAGAAAACAATAACAATGATTAAATAATACAACAATATTGAGTTTTTAGGGTTCATACAGATATCACCAAATGAAATTCTATGACTTTCATGGGGTTTCTGCCCCATTTTTCCCCCAGGGATTCAGTCACAAATAAATAATTCTATTTTCAAGTGGAAATTTGAACATAAAAATGACATCATCATATCGCTCTCTGTTTTTTGTCATGTACATATTTATTTTCACCAATTTGAACTTTTTCAGTAAGGCACTGTTGGAAGCTATTATATTATATTACATATGCTTTTATACAGAGATGAAACTGGAATGAAAATGGCAAGCATGTTTGGTTTCACTATGTTTGGATAGTCTGTCTACAGCTAGTTACTAGGGTATTTGTGACATTTGGACAAATAATGCATTGTTTATTAGTGGAATATCTTCTGAATGTTGAACAAATATTAAAGAAAATGGTTAACTCAATTTGGTTATGGTTTAGGTTATGTGAAACAGTAAGATTGTTGAATGTAAACTTTGCATTGAAGGTTATGTTGTTGAAATGTTACTAATACTGATGTTACAAAAACTGTAGGTGGAAAATTAAAAAAAGGTGTTACTGCATTTTTTTAAGTGGCCAAATTGCACACATAGTTAGTATGAATTTAGTGTTTGATTTTTAAAAAAAACTGAAGTCAAATGACCTAAAATCAAAAAAGTATTGGAGCTGTGTTGTATGTGAATATGATGGATTTTACATAGAACAAAAAAAGTTTTTTGTAATTTTTAAAATCTGACTTTGTAGAAAAGGATATAAAAGGATAACCTAATTTTTGCATCTTATTACAAATTAAATTCTGTAGTGAAATAATAAAAGTACGCTGACAGATGCAGGTCTATGTATTTTGATGAAGGCAAATTAGGAATCTTTCTGTTGTAAACATTTTTCAAATACAGATTTCATTAAATCGCTCTGGAATGTCATCTCAGCAGAAATTAACTTAATTGTCAATGAGAATATAAATCTTCATCCATCCCTGTTTCTTCTTCATGTTAACAAGGGAGCACTACAACTAAATATTATGATACATTTCAACTTCTGGGGGAACTTCCATTACTTGCAAAGAAATGTATATTATTTAAAAAGATAAGTCTGGGTCCCCAGATATGTGGTGCAGTGAAATACTTCAGATACTTCCCCCAGAAAAGCTATCTGCAGTTGTGTGGCAGTGAAAAGGAAATCTTACTAGAAAATGAATAAAAAAAAGTATGTCTGTGTGCCCGTCTGATTCCATTTTTCTCCTCAGTGGGTTTAACAATCAATCTGAAATTGCACGCATTCATTGGGAATTGCCATAGGTGGAGACTGATGAAGACCTTTGTGTCATTTACGCAATGTCCATGCCCTTTTTGTTTGCAAAAAACAACAAAACTTCATGAACAACACTGATTTGCTTCTTCTTTTGTCGGTGGAGTCAATGAGTGAAAACACAGATAGCACCACTCTGCCATTACAACCCACACTGTGGTCGAAGGTGGGACTGCATCCATTGCATCCATGATTCAACACGGTGCTGCAAGCGACAATACCTGAGCTCAAACAATCAGCCCGGCCTGAGTAGGACTGTTTTGAATGGGCACTGTTGATCGACTCCTCTAGCAGCTCCATCGGTAGCAGCAACAGCTGTGCAGAAGTGAGTCTGAAAACAGTGAGCATCATTTCGCCACAGTGGACAAATGTTTCCTCAAAACACAAAATGGCAGCAGGAAATGAGACAGAGGGCTTTGTTGGTGTCTGCCTATGACAAGGCACACGTGCAAATTCCAGATTGACTGGGCGACCCATCGAGGAGAAGGAGTCTGCATGTAGCTGTGGTGCACGTATCTCCGTGTTTGGACTGGTTTAGTCAAGTATGGAATTCCTAAACCCCAGGCAACTTTTTTCCTGCTTTTTGTAGCTTTGTTGTGGCACTAGTATGAAGCCATATCATAGTCAAAAATCGAGGGCAGAATATCTCTGCTCGGGTACACAAATGACATCCGAGCACAACTGCTGTTTTTATGAACTGTTCAAATATTTTGATGGATAATGGAGTAAAAAGTTTAGTGATTTTCGATCACTGTACTAATAATGACTTGATGACAAGTCTTTGATAGAAAAATACGAGATGGCAATTTGTGATCATTTGGATTTTTAAGGATTTTTTTAAGCACTCAAAAACAGGACTATTTTCAAGGTAGGAGACATGATTCTTTCCGATGAAAACTCTCCCTGTGATACAAACACGGGTCGGCTCATTAGACCTAACAAATGAGGCGAGCAGGTCACGAGGAAAAACTACATGATAAAAATAAAACAGGATGAACAGTGCTACCCCAACACCAGTTATCTACACTGGAGTCCTCACAGAAAACAAACTCACCACTCCTTCCCTCTCAAGGACATGCTATTTTCAAAATGTCATAAAACTTTGTTGAGAGAAAAGGAGTTGATCGAAGTCTGTTTACTGGTGCCAGCATTTGTCTTTAGCTGTCCGTAAATACTTCCTCCCCTCCAACAAAGTGGATGCTTCTGTATTTATGGGTTTTAATAGGAAGAGCGTGATCATCATATTGACCGGTCTGCTTGGATCCTAATGGGCGTCTTAAATCTCAGGGAAACACTGTATTCTTGGGTGAGTTACAGGCAAATTAACATGGAGAGGGAGGCTGGCAGGGCCACTCCTGTGGGAAAGGAGGAAAACAATTGCTTGAATGATTGTTAGACATTTCGGATGAGTGAGTGGGGCAGCGGCAGTGAGAGGGGAGAAGAAGCAATAAAGGATTTTCATCAGTTGCAGAGACAGAATGAGATGGGTTGGAGAGGGTGGGAGGAATCCAATGTGTTCTGCCATTACAAGAATCATAAAGTAGTTTTAATGACCAAATATTGGGCTCTTTGAAACAAGATACTGAGTCATATTACAAACATTATAGTGTCGCATTTTGGCTCTCATACTTGCAGACAAATTGTGTGGTGCTTTTGTCTGCGTCTGCATTATGCTCACTTCTTTGTGTGTGTGCACGTGTGTGCGTATATGTTTAATATGACTA
>JAQFJA010000001.1:3005850-3019527 GCA_029874485.1 Naso brachycentron
TCTGTACAGTGTTCTCTGTTGACTGCCAGGTTTCAACAAGGACAATTTCCATGACAGTTGTCTCGTTTCTGTCTTAGTCTAACGTTTTAATGATACTGTAGCCTGATAGTTAATGGATAGCCGTGTTGTTGATCATAGCCTGTATTCTGAACCAGTCTTTGCCTCGTGATTTTGTGTTTTTGCCTGAATCTATTTGACCACCTGTGTACCGAACCAGTTTCTGAACATTAAACACCATTTGATTGAACTTGTCATCTCAGATATGCTCTGTGGGTCCTTTGTCTGTCTGCCTGATTGTGACAGAACGATCTGACCAGAACATGGACCCTGCAGATTTTGATCCTGTCCGCGAAGCGCTGAAAGCACAAGGTCAGCGGCTCCATATGCAGGAGGAGCAACTGGGCTGGCTTCGCCAGGAAATATCTGAGTCTAACAAATGACAAGAGACTGCTTACTCTCAGCTCACCGCCCAGCTCAATCATCTGATAGATCAACTGCAGCGTGGTGATTCTGCTCCATCAAACGAGGGCGCTGCATTACAACCCACTTCTCCAGATCCACCAGACACCCCTCCTCTAGAGAACACACACACCTTTGGCTGTCCAGTCCAGAACGGTTTTCCGGCAAATCAGGTGACTGTAGATCATTTCTGACTCAGTGTCAATTACACTTCAATTTTCAGGCTTCTGCATTCCTGTCTGATCGTAGTAAGATAGCTTAGATGATTTCTTACTTGTCTGGCCTGGCGAAAGCCTGAGCCACATTCTCTGCCCTTGTTTATTAAGACATTCACACAAATTTTTAGACTATTGCTCCTGGTCGTGAAGCTGCTAAAGCCCTTGTAGATTTACGTAAGCGTAAGAGAAGTGTAATGGACTATGCAATAGAATTTAAAAGGATAGTTAGTGGACGCATTTTTTCACAGACTCTCCGAATGCATTAAAGATCACTTAAACCCATTAAATTTGCCCTTAGAGTTGGATGCTCTTATCTCACTGGTGTCCAAGATCAACAAGAGACTGGCACAGCATGACAAGATGAAGAATCATTCATCGTGTCTGCACTCTGGTCCTCCAGTCCCCAGATTCTCTCCACCTCAACAATCCTCACCTGCAGCTACCACATCCAGCGCCTCGGCAGATTCTGAGGAACCCATGCAGATTGGCCACACCAAGCTCTCTCCCAAGGAATGACTCAGGAGACACAACAAAGGACGCTGCAACTACTGTGCTCAACTGCTCACTTCCTTGAGAACTGTCCTATGCATCGCAGCGGTTTGGCCCATCAGGCATCCGTGCTGGTAAGTTCCACACCCAGTAAGAACAGATCTTGCCAGCAGTTTTCTCAGGTCACTCTTTCCTCTTCAACACAATCTCTGTCTCATCCTGCTTTAATTGATTCAAGTGCTGATGCCAATTTTATTGACGAAGATTTAGCTAGCAAACTCAACCTCTTGTTTTTCCGCTTAGACTCTCCCATGTCTGCCACCGCCTTAGATGGGCTTTTGATGTATCTTGTCACTCATCGCATACCAGCCTCCCTGACCTTCCCTGATGCACACACTGAAGATAAGTTTTCACTTGTACAAAGCTTCTCAACACCCACTGGTCCTAGGTTATCCTTGGCTCATTCAACATAACCCTCACTTAGACTGTTCCACTGGCAAGGATCTGTCATGGGGGGAAGACTGTAAGTCATTCTGGTGGGTGCCTGGTGGGTTCGAGAGACGTGAGAGAGTTTCCACCTCACCAAAGAACATGGATGAGGAGAAGTTTCCTGATCTGTCGTACATTCCTGACTGTTATCTGGACCTCAAACAGGTATTTAAGAAATCCATAGCCACATCTCTCCCTCCTCATCTTCCCTTCTCCCAGGAACCACACCCCCATGTGGTTGACTGTACTCTCTCTCAGCTCCGGAACATCAGGCCATGGAGGAGTACATTAACGCCGCACTCAAGACTGGGATCATCCGTCCATTTTCATCACCTGCTGGAGCTGGATTCTTCTTTGTGGGGGAAAAAAGACAAGTCTCTACGGCCCTGCATCGATTACCGTGGACTGACTGACATTACAATAAAGAACAGGTACCCTCTCCCCCTCATTTCTTCCAGGTTTGAGCTCCTTCAAGGAGCTAAAATTTTCAGAAAAATTAGACTTACGTCATGCATATCATCTGCTTCACATTAGGGAGGGGGATGAGTGGAAGACTGCTTTTAATATACCTAATGGACATTATGAATATCTTGTGATGCCTTTTGGGTTAACTAATGCACCCGCTGTTTTTCACGTTTTTGTGAATGACACTCTTCGTGACTTCCTGAAGTTTTGTTTTTCTTCATCTTGATGATATTTTGATTTTTTTCTCATGACCTAGAAACACATAAGAAGCATGTAAGACTTGTTTTGGAAAAATTGCTAGAAAATTAATTGTCTGTGAAAGCAGTGATGTGAGTTGAACAAGAGCAAGAATGCCCCCAGTGCTAGACTCCTCCAGCCTCTCCCCATGCCACAGGGACCCTGGTCTGACATTTCCCTCGACTTCATCACTAGTTTATCACTGGTTTGCCTCTCTGAAGGTAACACTACTGAATTGACAGTAGTAGACAGATTCTCCAAGATGGTGCAGTTCATACCGTTACCAAAGCTGCCTTCTGCCAAAGAAACGGTGGAAGCACTCATGAATCATGTCTGTCGAGTTTTTGAGTTTCCTAGGAATGTCCTCTCTGACCGGGGTCCAAAGTTTGTGGCACAATTCTGGAGAGCATTCTGGCACTCCCACCATTAGTCTGACCTCTGGCCACCATCCTCAGACAGACAGAGCAGCTGAACCAGGAGCTGGAGACAGGACTCTGTTGCCCAGTGTCTAAGAATTCTGCTTCCTTGAGCAAGTTCACCATGTGGGTGGAATACGCTCACAACACATTACCCTGTGTATCGACTGGTATGTCCCCTTTCCAGTGCGTGTTTGGATACCATCCACCTCTGTTTCCAGCACTGGAGAAGGAGGTCAGCGTCCCGTCAGCTGTGGCCATGATTCGTTGCTGCTGGGAGGATGTGGGCACGAGCCAGTCAGAACCTTCTCAAGACCTCCCAGATCTACAAGAAGAACGCCAATAGGAAAAAGAGACTGGCTCCAGTTTATCAAGCTGGTCAACGTGTCTGGCTCTCGACTCAAGACCTGCCCCTCAAAGTTGAATCCCATAAGTTGGCTCCTAGTTTTGTTGGACCCTTTCCTGTGTCAAAAGTTATTAACCCTGTTTCTGTAAGACTCAAGCTCCCTTGATCTCTCTGTGTACATCCTACCTTCCACCTCAGCAAGACCCAAACCAGATGGAGGTCCCATCTACATGGTGAAGAAGCTTTTAGCAGTGTGTCACAGAGGAAGAGGCTTCCAGTACTTGGTGGACTGGGAGGGTTACAGTCCGGAGGAGAGGTCGTGGGTCTCTGCTAGGAACATCGCGGACCCTGACCTCATCAGAGACTTTCACAAAATCGCCCCCACGATCCTGGGCCGTCAGGAGTCAGCCGGGGGGTGTGGGGGGGGTATTGTTACATCCCATCAAGCTTGTCAGTTTTTGTCGTCTTGTATTTCCTGTTGGTCTTTTATTTTGGAAACCCTGTGTCTTCCCCACTTCCTGTCAAGTTTCCCTCCTGTGTGATTGTCTAATTGTGCTCACTCCTGTGTTCTCTCCTCTTCTTGTGTATATTTACCCCACTCTCCCACTGCGTCTGTCAGATTGTCTGCGTCCTTTGTGAGTAGTGTTCCAGGCAATTGTTTTCCTCGTGTGTCTTCCTGTGTACGTTCCAGTCTTGTTTTCTCCTGTCTGCGTTTTACGTTTTACTGATACTGTAGCCTGATAGTTATTGGATAGCCGTGTTGTTGATCATAGCCTGTATTCTGGACCAGTCTTTTCCTAGTGATTTTGTGCTGAATATATTTGACCACCTGTGTACCGAACCAGTTTTCTGAACATTAAACACCGTTTGAACTTGTCATCTCAGATCTGCTCTGTGGGTCTTTGTCCGTCTGCCTGATTGTGACACTGCCTCAGCTCGGTGATTCAGAGTTTCCTGAAAGCAACATGTAGGCCGCCTGCAGACTGAAGCTGCACCTGCAGCAGTGGGTAGTTGTTGGTGTTTTGTCCCTCGTCCTATCAGAGGAGGTTTGGCTCACCAGCACATGGAGGTCCAGCGCCGGAATGGACACCAGAACCAGGGCCGGGTGAGTGGGCAATGTAACTGGACTCAACAGCCTCAACTAACTCCATGACAGAGGAGAGGATGCTGCAAAAGGGACACTGGTGAAGAAAAGAGACAGTGAGCAAGCACTGAATTCCTTCATAATGTTGCGTTGATTGTGCTTTGTAAGAGCCATCAGTTCTTCTTTTCTGTGCTCTGCTGAGGTGAAAGTAATTTTTGTTGACACGAGCATCTCATCTGATTTACGGTCACGGCCTGTAACCAGATCTGTTTTCATCCAAGTCCTTGTCTCTGACACCCCTCTTACACCTGGTATTAAAATGTGATCTGTATCCGTTTAAGTTATCCAGATAAGAAAAGATCTGATCTTGCCTTTGCATTTACACCTGGTATTTTTGATGCGATCTCATTATCCACATTAAGACTGGATCTCTGTCTTCTGCAGCAAAACCTGCACATGAGAAGTTTCCTACATGAAATTAACACCGACTATATACAGAACACAGTGTCAAGTTATTGCTAATGCAAACTCAACATTTCCTACAGCTGTTGCTTCACATTAAAAGCATGTAACTTTCGAAATGTGTGTAGACATTTATTTTGAAGTTGGCTAATCACAGAAAATATGATGTGCTCAGTAAGCTTAGCTAGCTCAATGCTGCCAATCATCAACAACGTGTTTGTGGAGCAAAACAACAGTCATTTTCATTTGTTGACATTGAATTAATTTTAAACGTTTGGGAGTAGTTTTATTCCCTCTGTGAAAGTGATGGAACAAGAACAGAGCATAGATGACGAGCTGCCTACAGAAAACAGGTGAGCAAACAAACTCTTTCAATTAAGTTACAAAGTTCTTAATTAGCGTCCAAAACATTTTGAAGTAAGTTAGGTGCTTTCTGTGTTTACTTTGACAGCTTATCCATCGTCCTGCTGGTCAACTCTCCTTGCTCTCGTCATATTTAAGTGAAATGTCGCTGTGTCTTCAGCAGCTCCGTGAGGCGACTCAGCTGGAGGATGAAACATTAATCGTGGCGTCTGTTCATCCGACAATATTGATTTTTCAAAAGGAAAAATGACGGTGTGTTGGTGCTGCCCACCAGGAACACAGACTACCACAGACTGCAGCCCAATGCGAGCAAGTTGTACGGATTGCATTTACACCTACAGAAGATCCAATGTGAGCCAGACTACCCTTAGATGTGGTCTGAGAGGTCCAATCACAAACTGATCTTGACGCATTTACACCCTGCATTAACAAGCGTTTTTCCTTATCTGGACAACTTATCCGGATACAGATTGCGTTTTAATACCAGGTGTGAATGGGGTAAATGAGCTCCACTTCCCATACTTACTGGGTGAATGGACTGCATATGTGTGTGTGAGCGTGTGTATGTGTGTGTCTGTGGTGTGTGTGTGCACACACCACAGAGCATGTCTTGTATTGTTGACCTCTGGGACAATACTGCATTGTGACACTAGGAAATGTCCTTAGAGAGCTACCAGAAATGGAGAGAGTGATGGAGGGAAGACGGAAGGCAAAGGAGGAATGGGAATGGGAGGCAGGACCGTATGGGAGAAAGGTGCTGGGAAGTATGAGGGAATGGAGGGGGACAAAGGGGGAGGAGAAGGAGGAGTTGTGTTTGGGGTGAGTGAAGAGGGAAGAGTGAGAACTGAAGAGTTAGATGAGATAAAAGAAGAGCTCAATGGACGAAGGACAGAGAGAGAGAAAGAAACAGAGAGAGAAAGAGGGGAGTGTAGCTGTGGGTTGATTAAAAACAGTAATGTTTATTTTTTTTGAAGCTGTCAAGAGCAGGCCTCTCAGCCATGGCCTACTTACAGAGTAAACAAGAAATGGTGAGAAAGAAGAAAGAAAGAAAAAGGAATTATTAACAGTTCTTATAACACTGAGGAGAGTTCAATTAAATTATTGTACTACCGTGCACTTCATAGAAAATTTTCACATTTTTCTGACAATTTACATGAAAAGCGTGAAAACAATCTGGAAATTGGACAGAATTTGAAAAAAAAGGCAAAATTTATTGATAATTTGTTTTCTATTTGTTTTTTATTTTTACGACTCAGCCCAACTCCATCAAAGGTGTGTGTAAAGGTCTCTAAAGCTGCACGCGCTTGTAGAAAAATACCAAACATCGTGGTTAAAGAGCAGTCGGTCTGCAGTTTGGAGGGATGCTGACCATCAACAGGCTGCATGCAGCACAACAGCAGACAAACAAACAAGATGTGTGGCTACACATTGCTGGGATTTGTAACTGTAATTATCATAACAGTTTGTCAAATTTAGATGCTTAACAATCCATCTAGACTGAAACACCTATTAAGGTATTTCCTCTCATTTTAGCAAGTTTCTGAAATATATTTATAAAGACAGATTTTATGACAAAATCCATCCCTTTGTACTCTGTCTGAAGACACAGTTACACTACGTGCTACTATACACAGCAAGCTCAGTACTGCCTACCTGCCAACAACGGCTCTCACATTTTGTTTTACTGTCAAATAACTTAGTTCAGAGAAGCTAGCTGAAAACTTAACTCTGAATTTTTGACCGGACCTTTGGAAATGAAAAGGAGAAAACTTGGATAGAGACAGACAATGAGATGTGCTCATAGGTCATAATGCAAACAGCGGAGTTAAGGTAAGGTTCATGCTAACCCAGTTTTGTATAGTACAAAGTTCAGCCTTTATGGCTGCATGATCGACCATGCATGACATGCTATCTGTGAAATGCAATTAAGCCATCTCGCTCAGATTTCTCCTTTCCTCTTGGCAACAACATGGCTATTTTTTCTCTGCCACCACTTCCATCTCTTTCTCACACACTCACTCCCTCTCCCTCTCCTTGTTGCCTGGCAACCATGCTCATAAATGTGATTCCCCTTGTGTGTGATTGGCTATAGAGATGGCAGATCCATGTTGAAGTCAGAGCAAAAGAAGAGGGAGACACACATGTATCTCACACACACACACACACACAGAAGGCACAAACTTATAAATACAACAAAACAGTTTTTTTGGAACATAAACCTCACTGATGTTTTTTGTGGCAACACACACTGTCCATTGTTGTAGTAGCCAATCGCGTGTCATTTCCACAGGCTGAGCTGTGCCGTGTGTACATGTGTGTGTGTGTGAGTGTGAGTGGGGGGGGCATTCTCGTTGTACTGCCAACATGTTTACACACACATGCCTGTGAGCTAATACGCATGCATTTCAGAATTGCATGAGTAGGGGTGAATGTGTGTGTGCGTGTGTGTGTATGTGGGTTTGCATGTGCTTAGATTGTGTGTAAATGTATTAAGTTGGATGGCCTCACATCTTTGTCCTCACTTCCTCCCACCCACGACCTCATCAGTACAGCCAGCATGGAGGGCTCTGCTGGGCAGCTTGTTAATGGAGGTGTGTTGAATGCTGTTACATTGAATGAACACACACAAACACACACAAACACACTCAGCAAACTGTAGAGCAAAGGCCTCCTTTGCTGAATGTTTATTTTATTGTTTGGTTATAATTTTGTTGATTTTATATATTTGTTTATCCCTTGTCAAACTGTCACTCTAAGAAAAAAAAAGTTTAAAATGATATAAACACCCAAAGTTATGTTAACTACATTAGTAGACTAATAACGTTATGTGGTCACTTTGTTAATTGTGTCATTATTTTGTGAAATATATGCGGAGGAGGATTGAGATACTGTTGGCTGACATTTTCTAGCAAATGTTTATGGCTGCTGTTACCTCAGCGTGTGTCGTGTGTGTGAGAGAGAGGGGGGAGAGATGAAACAGAAAGTAAACTTGTGCGACAGCGCTGAGCTCATAGGCTCATCTTACCAGCTAACGTTACCGAGTGACTTTTACACCCACTGAATGCTTCTCTTACCATCTTAACTTGTAAAAGTGGTCCATGAAAAGTTCTGTCACTGCTGACTGAACATGCTCTCTGTCCAAGTACAGCTGCTGGTAGTGATGGGCGGAGGTGAAACAGTGCTTCATGAAGCTTTGAGACTTTTGTGACACTGCTGTATTGAAACAGTGCTTCGGGTGTGTATCAAAGTGGCCAAGTCACATGACTTCACCAAACGAAGCTTGGTTTGTTACGTCATACTGTTTCAAACGTCTCGAAGTTTTGTTGGTTGGTGGCCAGGGGCTCGGTCGATCTTCCTGAGTCGACCCAGTGTCACTCTCTACTGATCTTGAATCACTTGTCATAACCAAGGTTCATTCAAAATGAATGACTCAAATGCGTTTGGGCTGATCTGGAGTCAGTCGTTCCAGGTTTCTGACAGCTTCCTCCCGCCATTGTGTTTATTTAACTCGAGCAAAATGGAGGAAATCTTGTGGCGAGTAGGTACGACAGAGAGAGAGCGATTGATTGATTGATTATTGGTGATATATTTAATTTGGGTTTGGATTTGGTTCTGGCCTTGGTTTTTGGTTTAGGGTTCAGACATTTCTTGGACAACAATGGAGGAAAGAGGAAGAAAAAGACCCAGGTCTTTTGCGTGGGAGCATTTTGATTTGGTGCAGCCCAATATGGTTAAATGTATGATTTGCCGGAAACAACTGTCATACAGCAATAACACCTCATCAATGTTGTGCCATCTACGTTCTCTGCACCCTAATGTTTGCCCATCCGATGCTCCTGCTGTTGCTGTTGCTTCTGCTGCTGGTGACCCTGCAACCCCAGATGTGCCCAGACCTGGAGAAGGTAACGTTACTGACGTGTATTTTTCTATGTGTTAATCTGTGCTAAACTTCATTCACGTAATGTTACATTAATAATCTTTTTTATAACTGAAACAGGGTCCCCAGCCTGCAGGTCCTAAAAATCCTTGAAAGACGAAGGATTCAAGGCCTTCGTCCACAAGCTTGACCCCACCTATGTCCTGCCTACAAGGCATATGCTCAAAGGAATGGTGGCAGAAAAATATGAGAAGACAAAAGAAGAAATTACAGCTGAAATGCAGAAAGCCTAGTCAGTTTGACATCAGACACGTGGTCCTCAATAAACATGGAGGCATTTCTTGTGGTTTCATGCCATTAGGTAAACCAAGAGAAGAAGCTGTCCTCTGCTGTGCTGGGAGTGCTGAAGTTCCCCAAAACCCACACTGCTGAACACATTAGGGAGGCCAAGAATGTGTTGCTGCAGTTGCGGGGACTAAGGAACAAAGTCTCCTGTGTCATCACAATGCTGCAAGTATGGTTAATGCTGCCAAATTGCTTCAAATCCCAAACCTCCCCTGCTTTGCACATACCTTGAACCTGGTTATAAAGAAGGCCCTTTCAATTACAACTGATTTGACCGACATCAGAGAGCAGGCTCGCAAAATTGTTACCTTTTTGAAGTCTAGCACCACTGCCACAGAGAAGCTGACGGCAATCCAGATCCAACTCAGGAAAAAGCCAATCAAACTCATACAGGAAGTAGACACAAGATGGAACAGCACTATCCTCATGCTGGAAAGGCTCTATGAGCAACATGAACCGCTTTCATTAGCCTTAGCCTCCCTCAACTCCACCATAACCCCCCCGACAGGTCAACAGTTTGAGATCATTGGCCAGTCCCTCCAGACACTTGCTCCATTTCATCATGCTACAGTAGAACTCTCTGCAGAGAAAGTCATCGCCGCCTCCAAAGTTACACCCACGGTCCAAACGATTTTCCACAAACTGCACGACAAAGCAACCAACCAACTGACATCCTCGGTAGCAGCTGAACTAAATCATCACCTCATCACCTACCTCTGAGAACACCTTGGACCAGCAGAGTCAGTTAGAATTCTGGCCAAGGCAACAGTGTTGGACGCCAGGATTAAGGATGTGGCCTTCTTGGATGGCAGCAATGTAGACTCGGCAGTGAGGGATTTGATTGTCGAACGCAGTCATTGCATCCGTCAGACTGCCACCATGCCTCCACCTGACCCACCTCAGCCATCTACATCATTTTTGTATTTGTTCCTCTTTAAATTTATGCTTGTTTGTTGTTTAGATCATTTATTTTTTTTTATCATCCCTGGTGTTCAGCATTTGCATTTTTTGAATGAGTTTTGCTACATGAAGTTTCATTCATTTATCAAATTATTTATGTCATTCACAGGCAGATGAAGACGACAACCTCTGGGACCTATTGGACCAAAAAGTGATGGAGACCCAGAGGTTCCACAGTGCCACTGCTGATGCCACAGTGGAGGTTCAGCATTTCATCACAGCAGCATACATCAAAAGAACCGGTGACCCTCTGGAGTACTGGACCCAACATCAGACCGTATACCCACATCTGTACCATCTGGCCAAGAAATACCTCTCCATCCCAGCAACATCTGTGCCCTGCGAAAGAATCTTCTCCAAAGCAGGAGAAATTTGCAGCAAAAGAGGAAACCGTTTAAAACCAAAAATCCTGGAGCAAATTGTTTTCCTGAATAAAAATTCCAAATAAACATTTCCCCATACAGCTCCAGTCACTCAAGCACTCCCCTTCACAGCACTCCCCTTCATACATGACTGTCATACACAGGCATCTTCTTTCATACACAATTTAGTTTACATAAGTATAAATACTTAGAAAAGCATACACCAGTATATGCATTCATATGAAAGTCAACCAATAGAACATTTCCTGTAGTGTTTGTAACTTTTATTTTCTATTGTAGATGTTGTACATTTAAATAGACAGTACACTGTTGGACATACAAACAGAAAGCTTGACTGAGAAAATGGAATATAACAACTGCATGTGCTGTCTAAAGCTATGCTACTGTCATAGAGAGTGTAGACAGACCAGGGCAGGGAGGGAGGGGTGCCTTTGAAATCACAATGTGACGATGGTCGGCTCAGTGGACAATGCGCTTATGGAGAGACTGCAGCTTACATTTCGAGCAGGTCATCACAGCTCGAATATGAACTTTTCAACACATGTTCGAACAAATATCCAACTTTCAGATAAAAGGTGGCAGCCCTAATCCCGTATTTTACTTGAACCCCTCTGCATCAGTGTCCCTTCTAGTGACGTTTGTGCTGTTGATGAAGTCTTTTCATATGCTCCCTCCCTCAGAGATCTGGAACAATCTGCAACTGTTGGTCTGCATCATTTCATCGCTATTCAAACACATCCACACAGCGACACTGTTCGTCAAATCTGAGGTTTTCTCTTCACAGCAAATCAATGAGCTCCTCTTCTTTGAGAATATCTAATTGGTGTTTAATCCTACTGCACACAGCACATTTAAACCTCGACAGAAAGTAAAATTCTGCTACTGCAAATGCATCAGATGAAGGTCAGGATTACTGGCTGCCTCTGTGTCACAGCAGTTTCACTATTAGTGGTATTGTTGCTCTAAATCAAGACCACATTTCCCATAAACTCCATTGCTTCCTGCCCACCAGCACCCTTCCTTTGGCTTTTGTGAAGAGGGTAAACATGTTGGAAATGAGTTTCCCAGCTTTTTCTCCCTCCTGTCCACCATCTGCAGCTGAGATAAACCTTAGCCCAGTTTTTGCCCCCTTCTTGTTCAGGAGTAAAACTATCAGTCTTGTTCTTTAGACACAGAAAAGCATCTTGACAGTGTGCCTGTGTGACATCTTTGGCCAGAATATTATGAAGCCTGAAGCACTGTAACTAGACGACACATTGACTGAAGATGATGTCTTTGCACCCTAAAAATTGCTATATTCAACATTGGATATAACTATGGGTGCTTCCACTCCTGTGTTGTTTGGAGAAGTTGTTCTGGATCTTTCCCCATTGGCGCAGTTTGTTTGGGGACATGTGAACGCAGCTATCGCACTCTGATGATCGCCTTGGGGGGCGGCATAAAAATGGCAGTAGGCTAGTCACCATTTCCATCCAAACTTCCATTAGCAGAAGAGCTGGTTCCAGGTAAAGCAACAACACAGGACTCAATAATATCTACTGCTTCAACAACTAGTTTACTCCAGAGAATCTGTCCACCTTGTCGAACCAAGGGAGCTTGTCTTCCTCATCAACGGTGTCCATTTTAGGACATCTTTAGAGATTAGTGTAAAAGGCATCACTGCTCAGGCCCTGGACTCTACTCGGATATATTCAGTCAGATGACTCAGCAGCCCCAGGATGGTGATCTGACTCACAGTGCATCTGTCCAACACGATTCATTATTAAGCCATAATAAAAAATTATTATTCTAAACATTGTCTCTTTACTGTTTTTCCTTTGTTTTTGCATTTGAGGACGAAAAGAGAACATTCATTATCAATATGCCAAATAAAACAATTTTTTTAAGTTCTCGACTCTTTTCTTTTGATCTTTTGAAGCACATTCAGCTTCTTGGCTTCATCGTACATGAAATGGATGAGGCACTTGGCTTCAGCTTTTCTTTCAAGTGTTTAAAATACAACCTGAAATGCAAGTTGTTTTTACATGTAAAAGATTAACTTCTGATTACCTTAGCTGTACATTTTTTATCCCATTTTCATCAATCTTAAAACAGCTCATGTCAGTCAGACATTGTGTTACTGATAAAACCAGAGGTTAGAGTTGTAACTTGTAAGTGCAGCGTCTACTGTTGCTGCTGGAAAGGTGACACACAGACAGAAAAAAACCTCTAACTTGTTGTCAAACTTTTTTTTTGTCATTGGGGAAAATGAGCAGTGAAGAAGTTCATTATGTTTCTTTTGTTGCTGTTGTTTGAATATTACTTTGGATGTGCCAGTCATCAAGAGCCATAAAATAAATTTGTATAAATTAATGTTCTGGATGAAAACAAATGTGGGTTAAAATGTTCTCTCATGCAGAACCTTGAGTCTGTTACTGATGAAATAAAGGAAGATTTCAGCTCTGTGTCTGTGAGCGTACATGCATGTATGTTCGTGTGTTTATGTTCGTGTGTGTGTGTGTGCGTGTGTATCAGTGAGATTTATGACATTCATTATGAAACCTTGGATTTAGATGCAGGCAGGAAGCCTCCCAAAAAAATTGCCAGACATTCTGTATCAGATCATCATTTTCATCACACAAAGGCACACAAGTGTGCCCCCCCGACACACACACACACGCGCGCGCGTGTGCTTTGTTAGAGTAGTGCATAGTGAGAGTTGACCCAACTTTTACTGCTGCTACTGCAGTAGGTGTGGAGATGGAGAGAAGGAGGCTGAGTAAGATACTTGGATGATGATGATCATCATCATCAACGGTATTATCATTATTATCATGGCACTAAAAAGAGAGAGACTGATATTTATGAGTAAAAATTTAATCGCAGCCTTCCCTCATTAACCCACACACACACATGTTTGTATTGCTATATTTGTGAGGACACTCATTGACATAATGCATTTCCTACCCCCTAACCCTAACCTTAACCATAAAAACTGAATGCCTAACCTTAACCCTTACCCTAACCTTAACCTAAACCTGATTCTAACCCTAAAACCAAGTCTGAACCCTCAAAAAGTCCTTTAAAGGCCTGTCAGAGTGAGGA
>JAQFJA010000001.1:3036860-3048518 GCA_029874485.1 Naso brachycentron
TCTCAGCTCGACTCGAGCCGGCTGACGGTGTCGCCTGCAGCTCAGCTCGTCAAGTTGCCAGAGGCCAGTTTTAGAACGTGAGGCACATCACTTGTTTCAACAGCCAATTAGCTCGTAGAGACGTCACCTGTGACTAAGAAGCACATTACAGAGCAGCCAATAGAGATAAGCATGTCTGTCACAGTCTGAATATTGTGCCAAGGAGAGGAGCAGAAGTCCAGAGTTCCTTCACAACACCTGAATTACAAAATGCTGAAAGGTTATTATTATGTTAGCGCAATGACACCACGGATAAAGTGCCTACCCCAGCTTTAACTCTGCTCGGGTTGTGCCTTTGTTGATTTTGACTTTTGTGCTTCCAGCATGGCTGAGTGGGTGACGTGGTTAAAGTGGGTAATTTGTTTCTGCAGCCTAACGTCCAATCATGAGTGATATGAGTAAAAGATTTGTGGCTGTTGTTTGATTAAAAATGCACACATCTTGATCATTACACAGACAGGCTAATAAATCACCAGTAGTAAGTGGTTCCTTCCATCCTTCCTTCCTTCCTCCTTCCCTCCTTTAGAAAGAGACTTCTTTTAGGATCATAAAAAAAATTTACTCTTTGTGTTCATTTGATTTCCAGTCAGAACACTCTGGTAAGAAGTGCTTTCCATTGTTAGTATGGACTTCCAAACTTCCCCAAAATGCAAAATAATAGAATTTTAAACATGATTAAAAACCTGATTAATTGCAATTAAGAAACTGCGTCAATTTCACCCTAATGTACTTTAGAGCACTGGACTGTTGAACGAATCAGTTCGTTCAATTGCAATTTGTCTATGTCAGCTTGGGCTTCAAAAAAAAAAGAAATGTACATTGTTCAGTGACATTTTGTAGACCAAACTATAAAACTATTGACAACATAATCATAATCAATAATGATTAGTTGAATAATGATTGGTTGCAGCTGATGCAATCGGATGACAACCACTTTCTGACAGCTTTTGCAAGGATCTTCAAGAAAGAATTGGAGTATCTGTGTAAACGCTGGTGGAGATACATGTGATGGGCTGATGGTGCATTTCATGTCAACTCAACATATATTTCATCCTCTGCTCATTTCTCTGTGGGTCCATAAGGAACGTCCACATGTAGCCCAAAATTTAAGACAGACTGTACGCATGGATCAAAACGCCAACTGTACATGAACACATCAGCCTGTTCAGACATGTGCAGCAGAGACAGCAGAGCCGTACGCTCCTGCAGGAGCCTCTTGGATGAGACGAGAAACATCTTTTAGAAACTCAAGTAAGTCCAGTTGCCTCCGTAGAGCACTAAGATACAAACTGACCTGGATGACTGACAGTCTTTACCAGCACAACGTCTATGTCCATGTCCACTTTATACAGAGCTAAAGAAAGCTTGCTCAAAATGTTTTTTTCAAAATGTACGTTCACATTATCCAGGATTTTCCAAAAATTTTTCAGAGAAAATATTTTTAGCAGCAGGTTGCCTGTTGGAATCAGACCAGGACCGGGACTGACTTCAGTAACTTTGTTTAATGGCAGAATCTGTTTCCAGATTTTATTCTCCTTCTATGAATTCCTCTGTTACTGAACTTTTATATCTGATGTGACTGAAGCCAAATATTGAGCAGAGGTCATTCATGAACAGAGTGGGACACACTGACCCACATGCAGACATTAGGTTGTGTTGGTGCTTTGTGTTATGTGGTGCATGATCACAACCAGAGAATATAAGCAAAACAGATGTGGCCGTCCACCATAAGCCACAGTCTCTTCCTGGTTCCCACCATCACCGAGCCGAGGGCTCCGAGGAGGCGTCTCTGCACGCTGACCAAAAAAGCAAAACAAGGCCACAAGTAAGAGTGTCTGCCTCTTCAGTCTCAGGCTGTCCAATAAAAGCAAAAAATACCCGAAAAATAAATAAAACATTATTTTCAGATAGATTGCAGGTCAGAAACAAAAGTATGCAGTTTGGAAATCTTCTCTGTCTGGAAGTGTAGATGCTTATGTTTAAAATGTTTGGGCTGCAACTCATGACACAAATGTATTCATTTGATTTTTTTTCAAAAATTATCAAAAGCCCATCACATGTTAAAAGAGATAAAAACTAAACTGCAATTTTCAATGGACTTAGTTCATATCATAATAAGTGTCACCACAATTCATATCACAACAGTATGTACAAATGTGTAGGCATGCTTGTAATATCTGCAGTGTAAGAACGGAACATGACACTTTCTGTACTACGCAGAGTCAGTTCTAATTTAACTGCATGTGGTTAGTTTAATTTAATAAAACTGTTTCAGACTTTGACTGACACTAGGCCCATATGTACACACTGCTGAACAGTATGAGAGACTTTCTGGGATTTCTGGAAATAATTTGTAACCTAGGCAACTGCAAAATACCACATTTGTGTTTTGTGCATGTGTTTCTCCTGTAGTTTACAACATTCAATATAGTCTGAATGAAACTGTATTTTTGATGCCAACATTGTTTTTGATTTCTGGAAATCTGAAAAATGATGTATGTGCTGGTATTCATTTTTTAAAACATAAACACAGATCTGTTATATGTTTTTAGATTTATTTAAGATTTTTGGAAAAATCAGTTGAAAATGACTAGCTGGTGCTCTGCTAGACAAACTGTGTGATGGTGACAGTGTTTCTACATTTGGATGCTGTTGTGACTCCTAAAAGCAGCAAATGGTCACAGTGGAGAGGATTCAAGCAGCAAATGTTTTGGGATTTTACTGAATAAATGAACTTTTTCCTGTTAATACAAAGGACAACTTTTTTCACTATTAAGAATAAACAAAAAATTCAATCAAACACAAACTGTTCAAAAACATCACTGGTTTCCTTGAGACTTTTTGACTGTTTAGTGCATGTTACAGTTAAATATGAAAAACAAAATAAATCAGTTTTTAATGAAATATGAAAATAAAAGGACCTGAAGCGACAACCAGACAACATTTAGCACTTCTAAAAATATTTACACAAAACACAAATCACAAAAACTGTATTTCCTTAATTTTACTTCAAACTGGATCTGCTGTTTACATTACCAAACATAATAAACAACCTCAATAACTATCTGATGGCAGTCTGAAGGAGTGATTTCAATGAGGATGACACTAAGCAACAGCTCATGAAATGCACCTGTCTAATTATCACTCAGCAAATTTGCTGAGTGATAAATGATGCAGAGTTTCATAGTTCCTGAGACAATGAGTAGTAACTTTTATTTGCACCCGTTGAGCACATCTCCTTTCAAAACGCCTGTTGATTTTTTTACACAGAAATTTAGTTCTAAACAGAAATGTTAGTCTGAAGACAAACAAGAGGATTCAAATTTGTTAAAAACTGCTGAAAAATTGACAGCTTTCTGTTCTGACTTTAGGGGAACAGCGAATCACATCATCCTCCCAATGTTTTTGTTACTGTCAACAAAAAATTAAGCACCGGGCCATGAAGCAGCTGACCGAAAACGTGACCGCGTCATCTCAGCTCATTACTGTGTGACCTGTGTGTGCGCGCATGGGTGTGCCACTGACTAGAAAGTTACATGACACGGCCTCAGGAACACACACTGACTGACAACTAAATAATGCCTACACACAAACACACACACACACACATACGCACACACACACCTACACACACACACACCTACACTCACACACCTACACACACACACACACACACACACACACACACACACACACAGTGATAAAGCTCTACATTGATTGGATGTTACTTGCCAAATCAATGCTGAATGTCCTCATTTTAAGAATCACATCATCCCTCCAAACTTCAAGGCTGTTACTTTAAGCTCCTCTGCAGCTCCAACTGTGCACCATTATTCATGTCCAATGATCAGGTCTATGCTACACAAAAGAGACCTCAGCTGATTTGCATATATCATGCACACACAAATCACACACATAATAGTTGCCTCGGGTAGAGAATCTGCTGAGGAGAGAAAGAGGAAGGGAGGAGCTGCTGAAGAGCAGCAAACGGAAGAGGAAGACGATGGAGAATGAGGAAGAAAAAGTGCTTTTCAAACAGCACGGACTGGGTCTGCTGACGCCGGCAGACAGCAGCAATGACCCTCAAAAGCATCAGGTCATGAAGTTGGGATGGTAGAGTGTGTGGGTGTGTATCGCAGTCAGACAGGATGTTGCGCCCGCTGGCTGAGCAGCGTCCCACCTACAGCAGAGCGCAGTCTCCATGTTAAAATATTTCTGTTGTTTCAAAGTAGAAATCTGATGGTTGCATCAAACAAAATTTTAGACTTTGTTGGGATTTTCTCTGTAGTGACACTTGAAGAGGATGTCCACAAATTTTCACACTGAAGCGTGTTTCGAGGTGGTGGTGATGACAAGTTTGTGTCCGGCTTTATTGTGCGTCCACTTACAGCTGGAACGATTTTTCTCTCCTGTTCCTGACAAATACTATCTCGTTTCCACTGAGCCGTACGGTTCAAAGGGCACCAAGGGGACCACATAACCATATTCTTGCCGTACCTATTTTGATCACCCGCTCATTGGGGTACCATGTCCCAAAGGGTCCCGAGAGGGCGGAGCTCCACACACTGTAGTCTGTTGACTGCAAGCAGGCAAAAAGCTGTTTTTAAGTGTAGTTGTAGAGCTGTTAATACATCACTTTAATAAGTTTTACATATTTTTTAGGCGAGAATGTTACCATGTAGATTTCAAATATGTAGTCAGTTTATCCAAATAATGCTGGTTTGTCAATCTGTCACAAAGTTTTCAGACTTGTGAGGAGCTGCAGCTGGCAGTGAGGCCTGCCGCTCTGCTCGCTGCAGCAGCTCATTAATCTGTCACTGCGAGGAGAAAGTTCACTGATGAACCGATGATCTGTGCCGAGATTAAACGGCGCCTGCAATGTTTCCGCAGCATTTCGAAAACATGAAACAAAAACCAAAAGATTGCTGCCTTTTCACATTGATTCTTTGCCGTAAGTTTAACATTACTGGTGAAAAAAGATTATTTCATTCACTGAGCCGCACAGATGCATCTTTTAAGGTGGAATGTTTGCTTACATGTTGTTCAATGCACGAGTTATGCCATAAATGAAACAGTCCATCTTAAATATCAATATGACAACTTGAAGAGGATTAAGAGGATTTAAGATGGGCATAAATTTCTCCTTGTTTATGCAGGTGAAATAGTTTTACCTGGAGAAAAACACGGCACCACACTATTGCCCACCAAGTAAGGATACGGTCAGCAGTGGAAACACAAGCCAGATCTAGGGGTGCCATTCCAAAGTGTACCATGCCATACCAAACCGAGCTGTGCTGCTCAGTGGAAACGAGGCTTACACGAGCCACACCACACTCCCTCATGTTATAACAGCAGGACCCTGTGCATTCAGACCCCTGACACATCAAAATGACTTCAAAGAACTAGCTGCAACGAAAATCTACTGTCGCATCACCTCATGTCGCTTGTCTTTTGGCCAACAATTTACACTTGAAGACAATGCAAGGAGTGCAGGCTGCGGTCAACCAGCATGTACTTTCTGCATCTGCATAAAAGATACTGCAACTCTCCAGACCAGCAGGTGGCATCAGTCTGTGTGACTCACTGAAAAAGCAAACCGAAGAACTAGAAATGCCAGCATACTAACCGTTGTTATGATTCAGCAGCATTGGCTAACCGTTTTGAAATCACTCTTGCTCACTAAGTTTTCAGATTCAAATGGTCAGGTGTAGGTGCAAGTGACACTGGTGTGGTCAGGACTGAGTCTTCAGGATTTGGAAGAAGAGAGGAAGAGGTGAAAGAGAAAAATAAGGAGAAACTGCACTTGGGTGAAATAATGGACACGACAGCAGAACGTCAAAGGGTTTTCTTGAACTTGTGTCGATTTCTGCTTTAAAAACCTCTGCTCTTTCCTGTTTAGCGCCACGTGGGAAAGGAAGGAATCAGTTCAGTCACTGTATTTCCGTAGGGGAGCACATCAGTGTTTTCATACACCTAAAGGCTTGGTTGAACATTCCACACACTGAATCGGCCAAAAAGCTGCTAACAAGGCCAGCTAGAGCCAGCAGTGCTAGACACACCATGATTCTAACCAACGGCCAGAACAAACGGTGAGTGCGTCAGAGCTCTTAGCTCGACTCACACGAGACACCATCTGCTTACTAACTAAAGCTGTCAAAACGAGCCTGTTTCTGAAAACCAGTGGAGAAAAACTATTAGTCCATTTGTTCCTTCTGACAAATTGACTCTTCTTTGTTGAGATATAAACACATTAACTGTTTCCTGTTGAGTCAAAGTGGGTTTGATGACTCAGTGAATTTAATCTCCTCTCTAACTTTCATTCAGTGTCTCCTTGAGGACTCAGGAATTCATCCATTCTACACTAGAGCAGGGGTGCTCTTCTGGTCCAGGTTGTGGTGACCCATTCATTAAAGTGAGCTGGATCGCTGAAAGGAGTAACAGTAGACACCAATGGAATGACAAGTAGAACCCAGAGTCACTTCCTGTAAAGTGGAATTACTTGTACACGATTAAGCCGATTGTTTTCTGTGTTTATGATGAAGCATCAGCCTGAAAGCTCAGATTAACAGTATAAACTTGAGAAGTCATGACGATGCTAACAGCTGGGTCTGAGATCCTCAAAGACTCCACTGAGGTCACAGCTTTCTTTGAACTACGATGTGAGACCGTGCTCGGTGGCCCAGGGGGAAATTCAGCAACGTCTCCACACAAAACATTTTCTCAACCAAAGATCAAAAACACCTGCTACTGAGAAATGACCATAACGGTTGGTGGTTTGATGAGAATATTGTTTGCTATCACAGAAGAAGCATCCTCTCTTCTTTAAGCTGCTGTACAGATGCTGTGTCATCAGTGCTGATGTTGCTATGCAACCAGCCTGGTGGTTTGATAGGGATTAGTGTGTCAGAGTGTCCTTTATTCTTCCAAAATGATTCTATTTGACACAATAATAATTTTCCAGGAACCATTCAAACTGCCTTGAGTTATGATCTGTGGAATGGCCTTGATTTACGCAGCTCTCAGACGAATCTCATCCGTGTTTCGCAAAGTAGCGATGAATGGCTCATGTAGCTTGAACTGATCGTTTCCAATCACAGGAAAAGAAACAGAATGCTAAATCAAGCTGCAAGCAGCGTCGAACAGACCCCTGACCTTCAGGGTTGGCGGCAGTCGCAGCCACGTTACTGGACTATGAGCGGTTAAATAATTCGGGGTTGGCTACTCTGATTTTTCACGTTTTGTTAGCCGCACAAAGGTGTTCAGTATCACTGCCTTTGTCCACATAGAGGCGCTACAGAACACCTATTAGTTATGTGTTTTGTTTCAGTGAACAAAATGAAAATTAGAGTGATAACAAAGAATAAAAAAGAATTTGATGGATCTTGTCAACCTGCTCAGAGGAGCACATCCATGTCTTGTGTCCTGTGGTTCTGTGACTGTAACTGAACATTGACACATGATGTCTTCACGGCTGGACTCTGATCAAACATGTGTAGAATGTGAAGTTTGGAGCAGCTTGGACCGTGTAAGGTAGAGTTGCATCACTTATATCAGTGCTGTTCCAATATCGATACCAGTATCGGAAAATGCCTTTGATACCCCCAAAATGCTGGTCTGATCTGATACCATGTGATTTATTATCCACTAAGTGGTACCCACCTACTACTTAGTTAGCTTACTTAGTGCAGTGTAAGGAGTTAGATATTCCTAGAATTTATTTTTTAAGTTGTTGTTGCACTAAGTGATCTGTCTAAATCTTTTTATTTTACAAAATTTTAATTACACCTTATGTTTTAAAGGAATTGTTATTCTTATATGCTGGTATCAGATCAATACTCAGTATCAGCCGCTACATAACTTTGCGTATCGAAATCGGTATCGGGAAGGTAAAAACGGTATTGGAACATCTCTACTTACTATCACAATCACTGAGTTCCATCACCTAATGTCAAATTATACATACTTCCTGTAATGCCAGAACCCTGAAAATTACCTTTACTACTGCCAAAGTTGAAAGTGAAGTCATGAGTCTGCTTGTTTCATCAAAGCAACAGACTTCCTGTAATATATGAATACCCAAAAGTATTTAATTTAAAGTCACATAAAACAAAGATTGCAGAAAATCCTCAACTATCTCGAAGCTTGAACCAGGGATGGTTTTGTGTTTTTGTTTGAAAAATTACTTTTATCATTAACTGATCACCAATAGTTCTATATTTAATTTCTCATGAGTGAATAATAAATGGATGAAGTTTTAATGCGAAATATGTCTATGGAAATTCTAATTTGGATTCTTTCTATTCAGTCATTTCAACAAGCACTTGTGTGACATAAAATACTGAATTAAACTGAATTGATTGAATATATGCTTTGCAGCAGGTGGGTATCATATGATAGATTATCACTGATTTAATGTTCAGGATCATTCTTGTGTATCCATGTCTCACTGTAACAACAGAAAGCCAGTGATCCCTCCTTACAGCACCAGAACTGAAGCACAGGTCATGACCTCTAACATCTGGGCTCAGAGGGATGATGACAACAAAACAGGGAGGAGAAAATTATCGTCAAAAGATGGGGACCCTGCATGAGAGGCTACAACAATCCATCTGTCCATGTATCTACGATGGACAAAACACATTACTGCTGCCTATGTCAGCACAGTGATGATGCAGAAAGGCAGAGTCAATCCTTCCTCTGAGAGAGGCAAGGACAGAGTGAAGACATGCAGAGCTGCATGGCGTCTGCCAGGCAGACATGTTGACAGAGAGAGAAGCTGTATCATGAAGCATTTGATGGAGGAGCTCATCCAGAGCATCTCACAGCAGCACGAGGAAGCCCACTGCATGCAGCATGGGTGGGAACTGAAGCGCTACAGCTGGCAGGGCCGCGCTGGAGCTCACAGACAGACAGACAGCCTGACAGACAGGAAGGCTGGGTGTGTGACGGCTGCACGGCTTCTCATGCCTTCATGTTTTCCTGCCAGATCAGCCTGACAGAAAATCAATGACGCTGCACGCTCGTGGAGGCGCGCAGTTACCAGTGAAAAGGCAGGAAGGTCCAGCGAGCCTGAGCCTTCATCAAGCATGGATCTGTGTGTCCTCACACAGCGCACAGCTCAGCTTCAGAGGAAAAACACAGCAGGACGGTGCTCCGGTGTGTGTGAGGCAATGTGTCAAAGCTCCAGCGTCCATATGACTCCATCATCGGACACACATCTGATCCTGCCTCTTTCACGAGCCAATCCGCTTCATGAACAGACCGAGGTGAACGGAGTTCTCTTTAGAGACCGGCCACCGACACGGGGCTTTAACTACAGGAGCCCGAGCGCAGGCTGTTCAAACACACACACACACACACACAACGAACAACCCACCAGCCGCCGCATCGCTGTCACAGAAATGGTGCGGTTTATTGTAAAATACCAACAACAGCTTCCTGGTAGACGTGTGAGTGTGTGTGTGTGTGCGCACATTTCAGACGTGCATTTAAATACTAGATCCCGTTATGATGAGGATGTATGATCGTCCTCAGGGAGGACGCGCGTGTGTGTGACCACGTCCACAGTCCAATCAAATGGAAATGAGAGCTTTTCTTACCTTCATGTCGTTGACAATCGCCTGGAAAAGACCCCCGAGGGCCCCGCATTCCTTCTCCACGGTCTCCATGTTTGCCAAATCCACCATTCACCGGAATTTGCACAGCGCGCACCAACTGCGCGCTACCAACACCCAGCAGGAAAAAAAGCAAAAATGTATTTCCACAATTCCGGGCAGTACCGGGCTCTCCGTCTTCCTTACAGCGGAAATAACGGGGGGAAGCAGCGAGAGCAGAAAGACGTTGGAATAAAAGAAAAGATGCCGACAGGAACGGCTCGTGCTGCGGTCTCCTCCTCGCGAAGGGAAGATGGGCTGTGAGGGAGGAAAGATGGTCTCTCTCTCTCTCTCTCTCTCTCTCTCTCTCTCTCTGTCTCTCTCTCGCTCGGTCTGTCGGTCAGTCAGGCGGCGAGACGTTTAGATGGTACCGGGGCTTCCTCTCACCTTTGCGCAGCGAGCGCTAGGCGGAGTCGTTGGGGACGCATGCGAAGGCAGCCGAGGAGCAGAGCGATGGATCGCTGCGTCCGCGTGTGTTTGTGTGCGTGTGTATGGTCTGTGTCTGTGCGTTCGTGTATGTGCGTGCGCGTAGGTAGGATAAAGGAAGGCCGTGATTGGTGCAGAGGCGGTGGGCTCAGCGGTGCGGGGACAGCAAGCCAGTAATACGATCCAACTGAAAGGGAGTCAAAAAGAGAGGCTGGATGGGGTGTCACATGGCCACACGCACGCAGACACACGCGCACACACGCGCACACTGTAGACCACGAGAAAAAATTCAGCAGGGGGTAAATGTCAAATAGATTTAGCTTCCAGAAGAGTGTGAGTGTGTCCTGATGACCGTGATTTATCACTTTCTGAAATAGATCACACAGATCAGAGGCCTTCAGTGAGCCATAAGGGTCGTTGCTGGGAACTCTTGGAGGACTCCGCTTTACTCCTCCTTCTCATAGAAATTGTCTATATGACTTGTATGGAAACATGAGGTCAGGATTCATCTGTTTATACAGTAGAGTTGTTCCGGTACCGATATCAGAAAATGGTGCTGATACCACCAAAAATGCTGGTGTCAGCATCTGTGAGTATGCCAGCCTGTGCACCAAGCAGATACCATGGTATTTATTAGACATAATACATATCCAGCTACTGTTTAACTAGCTCAGTTAGCTCTGACTGATGTTACATACTGATTTTTCTTTGCTGCTTTAAAACATTACTCAGAAGGTGGCGCTGTGCTGCCACTTTCAACTGCTATTTTTAAGGGCCACAAAGAAGAGAAGAAAGAGCCGACAGAACTAGCAAAATGTCCGCACTCTGCAAAATTTAACACCGGAAAGTCAAAGAAGATGTGTAAGGCATTGTTTATGCGCTGATATCGGATCAGTTCCCAGGATTAGCCAATCCGCACGTTTGGGATCGGAATCGGTACCAGGAAGGAAAAAATGATATCGGAACATCTCTAATATTCCACTAGGATGCAACAAGGCCAACTGACAAGAGTTTCTGGTGTAAAAAATAAATTAAAAACGATTCACAAATCTCAGTCTTTGTGGAGCTCATTTAACTTGTTAAACCTGGTTTGACTGAATTGTGATCGACCCAACTCTGTGAAGTCTTGATGAGCTGCGTTTACACTGGCTTTCCCCTGCAGCCATGAAACGGAAGAACATCAAATTGAACCACAAAGGAACACACTTTGGACATTTTTTCCCATTCCAACTCAGAGCCTCAGCAACAAGATTATCTGTCTAAAATGAAATATTTTGTGCTCTAGCTTTAGGCATTTAAAACATGTCAGATCACCTCTAAAGTTTCTCTTAAATGTCTTTAACGACATAAGACTATTTCCAGTCCTTCCCTGTAATGTTCTTCGTCTTATACGTGCATTAGAAATATAGAGCAACTTTAGTGCCAATAGTGTTGAACTTGAAAAAATAAAATTTGAAACTGAAAATTTAAGATTTAATCTTGAATTATGAAAAATACAACAATGTATTCAAAATAAAAATGAGTGTATGAAAAGTTTTTT
>JAQFJA010000001.1:3096893-3107916 GCA_029874485.1 Naso brachycentron
TGGCTGTTGTGGGATATATGAACCGGAGGCAGAGACAAACAACAGTGACTGCTTCCAGGTTAGAAAACCTTAAGTGAAACCTTAAGCAACAAAGCAATCGTAAAACTCTTCTCTGCAAAAGAATTAATCCTGCATTTATTTGTTTGCATTTCAACACACATTCAAACAGTTTATTTATTTAATTACAAAAAAGAAAATGGCGGGATTCTACAGTTGTTGGGTTTTTGGAGGCCCCCTGGAGGTCATAGGCCTCTGGGTACTGGCATAATCCGTTAATCGGAGCTTGAACGGCTGCGACGGGATGTGAGTGAGTGTCACTTTAATCTGTGCTTACAACTTACTGCAATTCACAAAAAAACATGTTCAAGTCTGCCTTCACCCTCTGTTCTGTAATTCTGGTGTTTGGGGAAAAAAACATGTGGTGCTATGAACAGTGAATTTCCTCTCAGTGTGATGACACCACTGCACGCTTGGTTTCTCAGAGGCTCCACAAGCTGCTTGCTAACTTCCTGCCTGCCCATGTGACTTCCTGGCACTGAGCCAGACTCCTCTCTCCCCACCTCCCACTGTCTCATGTGAGACAGGAAGCAAGGCCCTATGGACAGTGACCTCACCACAGGAAGACAGTTGAGGGTGTGCGTGCTGTATGTGTGCATGGGACCGTCTCTCAGGACGGTTCAGAACACTGGACCACCGCGCCAGTCGCTGCATATGAAGCTAAAAAACACAACTTGAAATATTTTCAGAGCAATTTTTAATGTGTACATGTCCAGCATGGCTTGTTAACACACTCAACTAGAGGTGAACACACATCAACACAAATGTATAAAATCTTACATTTTCTACAGAAGAAATAAAAACACTAACAACCCATCAAATGAAACCTAACTGGAATGTTATTAACAAAAGATGTCATATCAAGTTTTAAGAGAAAAAATAAAAATAACACTAACAGTTACCTCATCTGCTTTGACTGACTGACACTTTTTTCCCATCTGCCCCAGTCAAGGATGATGGTAAAGTTTAGATTTTTAAGAAATAAACTAAACTAAAGCATTACTCAAGGAGTGATGAAAGGAGAAGTTCAAGTGTGAGATGCTAAGTTCCACTATTGATGGTCAGTTCACAGCTGACTGAATCCAACAGGATCTACTCTCTACGGTAGCTGCAGTTAGTGGATAGAAACAGTTTGTTTTTTCTTTTAAAGTGGGCTGCTCAACAGTTTTGACGCCTGAAGCTCAATGAGAGTTGATCCGCTGCACTTGAGCAGGACCAGCACCACCACACAGATGCTCAAAGTCATTTGTCAGCCATCTTTTCTGTTTCATCCCGGTGGTGAGCGGCTGAGTTAGTCAAACAGTGATTTGAATTCAGTGGTTGCACAGTGGATGGCTCAATAAGCAAGGTGAGATGCACTCTGGGAAAAAGAAATGGGACAACCCACAATCCTCTGCCTTTGAGCCATCATAAACCACAGAGTTGACCCGGGTGAAGAAGAGGCAGAACATAGTCGTACTGTAGGTCATGTTAGACAGATTTTGTTTTTTCTTCTTGCTTTGATCTTCTCAGTGCATTATTTATTGATCTGTTTTTTTTTTCCCAGCAGAGTTCGGACTTTGCACAGGGCTGATGCAACGACTTTTTGAAGCTTGTGGCTTTTAGGAAGGCAGAGATACACAGTGACTGCAGGAAGCTAAAACACAAAAAGTGCAGAGTGGAGAGCACAGAGGGAGAATACCTGCACTCTGATTAAAGGCCTTTACACACCGGATTCGTTTTTTTTCCTGCAATTAATTCGCAAGTCAATAATATTCTTCAGACTGCTAACTGGGCGTGAGTATTTTCATACAGAATGCGTATATCACGCTTTGAAGAAGCAACCCTTTTTTATTTTTCTGAGCTTCCATGCTGCCAACAAAGGCATCAACCAACTGAGATGCTTTTGTGGAACAAACGTCACGTCTGTCTCTCGGTGTAAAGCAGAAGTTTACATTGCCAGCACCATCTTTGAAATGCCGACCAAAGCCTCTCATTAATGAAAACTACACAATATTAAATAAAAGGAATGTTCCGACAAGACAGAGAACAACCTTGGTGACCTGGCAAGTACTGTTTTTCTGTGATTACTTCACGTAGGGAGGAATGGGAGTCTTTCTACCGCTGTGCCTGGTGTGGACCTGAGACTCAGCCAAGCAAAGCAAGCCGACTTTCACGATGAGGCTTGAGTCCATTTTTCCCTCTCTGGAGTGAGCTGTCAAAACTCTTGCAATTCATATTCCTGTGTTTCTGTCACGATTTTGTGTCACTGCCCGTCTGAACAGTTTTAATAATCACTGGTGAGTATTTTGCATTTCCGTGTCATTTATTTGTGTCCCGGTGCGTAACGGCCTTAATTGTGGAGATTTTCACAAAGATGTTCATTAAAGTAAAAAACAAAAATAGAAAGGTAGAAAGCCCACGCTTCGAACCAAAACAGCAGGGCTGGATGAGAAATGCTTCACATGCTGTGTTTACAGAAACACATCCTGAGAGATGAAAGCTTAGACAGGCTCAGCAACGTCCTAACCTCACCTAAACTTTGCATCAAGGCCCCACACTTCAAAACGAACAAGGCATTAACATAAAAGAACTTCGGCCTTTGCAACTTACAATCAGAAAGTGATCTTCTCTTACCATATCTGCATTCACCAAACTCAAGACCTTACAGGTACAGTGTTTTCTGATGAGTTCTTCCTTAGCATGAAATGTTGCTGAAGCAGGAGGCTGCTCTAAAAACAGCCTCTGCTGTGGGAGGCTGGACCTTGGCCTGGACTAGTTTCCTAAGGTGGGGGGGTGGGGTGGGGGTGGAAGGTGAGGCTGGGGAAGACAATAAAGTGTTTGTGTTGGGCAGAGAGAAAATAGGGGGAGGAGAAAGAGAGTGAGAGAGAGAAGGCCATTGTTATCATTATGATCCCCTCGGGCTTCGAGGGCTGGGCTGAGTGTGCGTGGGGGGGTGGGGTGTGTGTGGGAGATTTACAGTCAGAAAACGGGTCTCGCTTATTGAGAGCAGAGCTGATTAACACAAAAACATGCATCAATCAGCCTCCACACATTTCTTTTCTAACCTTTCAATCGTCTCTTCTGCTCTGTGTCCCGAAACAACGAGCTGTGCTAAATTCAATCCCTGTCACTGTCACCTGCCAAACTGCTGAATCACCTGCTCTGTGATTGCAAGTGAAACTCACTAAGGTGCACTCAACTTTTTCCACTCTGCAGAGGCAACTTTAGCTTCGAAGTGGTGAACTCCCTGTGGGCTCTCTGTGTGGGGGTGGACAGTAAAAAGAGGGTTGATGAAGAAGAGCTCCATTCAGCGTGTTGTGTCGTCTGCAATGAGTCTGCATTTTCCTGTCCAGACGCTCAGCTGTCTAAGCTCTCACTGATGTGCCTGTAGGACCGATGGACGAGCAGAGCAGGAGAGGAGAGAGGAGAGAGGAGAGGGGGTTGGGTGCTTTTAATGTTGATTAGCTGCATCCGCCAAGCCCCCCCCCCCGATGATGAGAAGGGGAGGTGAGCGATGGACACAGGACACCATCTCCTGGCAACCGCTATCGACTCTCCACAGATCAATCTCCAGACTTCTGGTGACGGCTGATTATGCTCTTCCCTCTCTTCCTTTCAGTACTGGTGTCGTGTTTACCTGAGTGTGTGTAGGTGCCCCCCCCCCCCGACCAGTCTTTACAGCACTGGAGGCCTGACAGAACTGAGTGTCATGTGTCAAACAGTCTGACTGACACAGGAGATGGACGAGTGAAGCAAAACTGCTGTGCAGTGCAACTGGAATCAATATACTGCCTTTGAAAGAAGTCAGGAGTTACATACACAACTACAAGCACAGCACTTACAGCAAGATCTCCTAAAAAAGGAAGACTGTAAGCTAAAGTTTCCTCTTCGGCTAGCACTGCTGTTGAGCCGGTGGGAGAATTTGGGTCACGAGCTGTTGCCAGTGGGGGAGAGCCATCAAAGACCTCCCTTGCCCTCCCCACCCCTCTTTATTACCGATATCCCTCTTGGCAAGCTCAGGGAGACGAGGTCAGCCTCCCTCCCCCCTCTCCCTGTCTCAGCTGCAGGAAATCACTCCTCACCCCTCCCCATCCACATCAGTGTAACCTGAGCCGGCTGAACTGAGACCCCTCTGGTCAGAGTGGCAGCACACTTCTTATTGCTACCCCAGATGAGCCTTCCTCCCATTCACACTGGTTCTACTCCAAAGTTGACCCCCTTCTGTGCTCTAATTTAAGCCTGACTAAAGACTCAGAATCTTATGTTATCATAAAAATAGCTATGGAAAAAAAAGTGAGATTTTCCATTCCTGCTACGCTTTTAGAATATTCTGAAATAGTTGCGCTCATTCCTCAAGTATGTGGTCACCTGACCCCACGAATTTCACAACTAGGTCAAGTGAATTTTTTTGTTCTTTGAAGAATATTACATCTCGTTTAGAAAAAAAGATTTCAAAGAACAATACAATTGTTTTTGTACATTTAAGCAACTTTGCTACTATTTCAGTGTTGTGATCACCAACCAAAACCAATGCTTGTTTGGATGCTGCCTGACGCTTTCACCAGACTCCAAAGACAGACTGAGAGGAGCTACCGTACTTCTGAATCGGTCCAGTTTGCAGCCATTCTTTAAAATAGAACTTATTTTGTTGATCATCAAATCACCCATAAAAGCCACCCCATGGAGACCAAACACAGTTCACAGATTCTGAGGTCATGTTCATGCCTAATATTCCGCCTCCCTGGTGCGCACCAGATGCAAGTCGGACACACTGTTTCATTTTTCAGCTGGTTCGGTTCACGTTCGCAAAGGCAAAACTCAAACGGGTCTAAAATTAATAAACCAAAGTCATGTGCACGGAAATGCCGATCAATTATTGATCAACAGTTAGGCGGGAAAAAGGCAAATTCTTCGCAATTTCAACTGTACATCATGGAGCATCAGAGGGTTATTTTCATGCTGGTCTTGATTGGAGCAGACGTCAGCAGATGGCGCATATGAACGTGCGGTCAGACAATGTGCACGCAATAATTTAATAACGTGCGTTTCATGAAAGACGTTCTGCAGAAAGGAGGATGTACCGCAGAAGACGGCTGGCTCTGTTGAGATCTGTCATGTCTGGTTTGCAATGCAAAGGGGACCAAATGTAGCCCAGCTTATGTTTAAAGGATCCACACATCTCCATGAATGAATGAATGACTTCAGAATGGATGAATGCATGTTACACAGCTGCAAAGTGCAGATGGGATTCACACCAGTGATGAACCTGGTGCTTGTTTGCACCGGAGTTCTCGGACTGCTTTCAAATGGACTCAAACGAACTGCACCTGGTGGTTTACTGCTCCCAGTTCTTTTCGACCAGACTAAACGAGGCTGGTATGAACACGACCTTAGATGTCGTCAGCAGAGTCCTACTGGCATTTTCCATCAAATCTTACCAGGTCATGAGGTAGGAAACCGGCAGTGCAGATTTCCCTTAATATCACACGAGCACACGAAGAAACTGGCAAAAATCTGCTCTATGATTTCTATAAAAATAAGCAGAAGGACTCACAAAAATATAAAAATTCATGGCTTGAAATTGAAAATATTTGGCAATGGTTCATGCTCAAGGAGCTAAAATGTCCAAAAACATTTGTAGGGCTCTTTAATGTAGTTATAATGAAAGTTTAAGATGCACATTTTTCTAAAATTTTCACATCTCTGTTCGTGCAGGATGAAAGGGGAGAGGAGATGTTTTGGTTCTGAGAGTTCAGAGTTTGCTTTAGGGGTCACACAGGGTGAACAGCATTTGCGCACACCTGCTATTTTTTAATGAAGCAGATTAGTTTCTGTTCACATGAACCTTCACAGCCCAAGCCCACCCTGGTAGTTACAGCTACACTAAATTTACAACGACAGACCACAAGTCATCAGTAGCGTTTCCAAAAGTGTGCTGTCAAAAAGCAGCAGCAGTACAAAGTCCATCATGGCCTGCATGGTATGTTAGCCTCGTCCTCGCTGCGCTGCATTTGTTGAGTTATATCCTGTTCTGGACTTAAAGGCCGTGGCTTTGCTTTGTTTCTTTCTTGTTTTATCTTTCACACACACACATTTACAGGCACACACACACATCCAATGAATGCTTCCGCTTTAGTGTTATTTTCACAGTGAGCTGACTTTTTAACTTAACCATTAGTCTGTCTCCTCCCAGCACAAAGGAGAAGTCGAATTGTTGACAGAAAGGAGGCTCTTTGAGAATCAGCCACCTAAATGAAAGCTAAGTGATGAGGTCCCCTTTAAAGTCTGTTTGGTCTTTCAGCCAAAGAGCTCTTTAAATAGTTTCCAAATAAGGAAAAGAGAGAAGATGGTAGACCTGACTATGGGAGCACAAGATGAAGAGGGAAAACAGGGCAGTAGAGCTCTGAATTTAACTGAAAATCAAATTAGACAGATTATCTAATTTAGGGTGAAGACAAGAGCGAAGCTACCAAAATGTAAGAAATTCCTCACTGCATGTGAAGACTGTGGGCGCACAAGTATGGCAAGTACAGTGGGTCAAAGGAGAACCCAGAAACTAGTGTGTGTACACCGATTTACATTTCAGGTTGGCTCAGCATTTTACAGCTGTTTTCAGTTTCTATTCCAAACATGTTTGGCCAGTGTGACGGTTTGTTTAAAGCCTGTATGAGACACTTCTTACAGCCACATGACCAGACCTTTGACGGGCACCATGTTACCATTCCTATTAAAGTGACCAAAAAAATCGTAATATCAGTAGATGGAATTATCATTAAAAACCAAATCAGTCCCGATTAACTAACAAACTGAACTTTAATCTTCAGAGTCACAACCTCTTCACCATGAGGAGGACTCAAAGAGGGGATCTGACTCAAGGCACGCCTCAAATACCTCTTCATGTAAACTAGAGTGAAAAGAAAAGAGAAGCAGCGGGATGAAGAGGAGGATGATGAGAGGAAGAAGGAACATTACTGAATGCGACTCAGTGGCCCGTCTACAAGTCACTTGTTTCCTTTCTAACCCTTTGTTTCTTCTGTGGCAACTGTGATAGCAAAAGCAGATGTAAAGATTTTAGCGAGGAAAAATCCCCATCTGATCAGGGGAAGAAGGGCGGTGCAGAGAGGAGAGGGAGAGAACGGAAGGGCCTTCCTGCTTTAGAAATAATAACAACAAACAGTCACACAAAATGATACAAAACAAAAACAATGAGAAAAAAAAAGAAAAACAATGTGCAAACATCTCTCTTATAAATAGACTACAGTTAACGCAATGTAGAGCACCATGGGAGCCGGGTGGAGGTCAGGGTGGTGTGTGTGTGTGTGTATGTGTGTATCAGTACAGTATTAGATCTACTATCACATGTACTACGTGTTGCAGGAGCCACTGAGCACAGAGACTTGAGACAGATGGATTACTGGGATGAGGGTTGGATTAGAGGAGGGTGGCGTCTAAGGTCCGATTGAAGTTCGAAGTTCAGGGTCTTCTTAAAGTCCAGGTTCAGACCCAGTCCTGCAGAGAGCGCTTGCAGTGCACGAGCAGTCGTGGCGCCCCTTTGCTCTGCAGTGTGTTGATGATGGCATAGATCAGTCCCAGGATGCACAGCACCAGGACCAGTGGGATGGTTACCATCAGGATGTTCATGGTACGTTCCTCGCTGTCATCCACCTTCAGCACCACGTCCACCTCATTGGTTTCTTCCTCTCGACCCTCTCGGTAGTCTTCATCTTTGTCGTTGTCTGATCCTCTGCCTGTGTCTTTGTCCGTTCCACCATGATCCGATCCATCTCGGTCTTTGCCCTTGTCGCCATCTCGTCCTGCGTCCGGGTTGAACGGCGGGCGATTCACATCTGGGTATTTGCGTCCTGAGTCTGTGTCCGTGTCTCTGTCTGGGTCCAGGTCCACGCTGCATCCCATAAAGTCTCTCAGAATGGACTTAGGGTAGCCAGGTTCACTCTTCATGCGGTGGTTGTCGAATTTCCAGTACTTGGATCCCTTGTAGAAGTACGTGTACGCTGGAGAGAAGGAGAGATGGAGATGTCAGCCAATAGAACAATGTGAAGACAAACAATTTAAAGGACCAGTTTAAGAACTGAGCTTCTTCGTCTTGTTGGATAAGAAGATTGATACAACTCTCAGGGTCTGTCTGCTGGGTATGAAGAGAGCTCGCACACTGTCAGCTTAGCTTAGCAAAGCAATGAGAAACAGGCAGAACAGTTAGCCTGACTCTGGAAGTCGTTGCTGCAGGCCAAGCTGGGGTCCAGCAGCCAACCCCATGTAAAAAAAATTTTTTTTACTTGTTGTCACTTTACAAAATCTGAAATTGTAAATTAAGTGGCCGGCTGATATGTTGCCAGGCTAGTTGTGACTTACCAACAGCTGACTGACAGAAACCAGAGTGAAAATAACAATCTTAACAAACTCCAAACATGAAAGTGAAAATGTGACTTTGCCAAAATGTCCATCTAATCCTTTTCTAATGTTAAGATTTTACTCAGAGCTGTTTTTTAATACAAAATTGATCTTTGCATAAATGGAAAAATGTCTTCTGTCTCTCACTCCTGTCTAATTTCACTCAACTCATCTTGTATAAATTTCCCAACAGACAAACACACCATCTCCTCTCCTGGTAATTCCAGGACCACACCCTGATTTGATTCAGTGTGTCTCTGTCTGTCCTAGCCCACACATGCACAAACATGCGCACATGCACACACACACACACACACAGAAACCACTCTCCTTGTCTCAGCTCACCTCCATCATCGCTGAGGAAGGCCCCCTTGGGAGATGATGGCACTGATGAGTCCCAGACACTGATTGGTTTCGGGTAGCCTCTGTCAGCCAAGCGTGACTGCTCGTTGAAGCGCCAGTACCTTCACACAGCAACAGAAAAATGGCCGCTACTGTTTATCATCTGTCTAAACAACAGAGGAACAGACCCACACAGCACAGTGCACGCTGGGCTTATATGGTGAGTATAAAATCGCACTGCTTCCACAGAACATTCAGATCTGTTGAGTGTGAATTCCCTCGTAAATCTAAAGTCGGTAAGTCGTACTTTGCATAGTGATGGCAGAACTACAGTGTAAGTATTTTCACTGGTGTGTTCATTTTATTTCTGTTGCACAGCAGTACAGGGTACATTTCAACAAAGTGGTGGACCGACCAACACTGAACTTTAACAGAAAGAAAAACAAAAAAGGTCACATTCGTGTTTATGGTGATTTGTAAAGCAAATCAGCTTAATTTATGGGAAGAATTTCTTTTCCAAAAAAGTCTGAAAAAGCCTGCAAAGGGTCGTCTTCACTTCAGAACCGATGAAAGTATCACAAACAATCACATGAAGCTGAAAGGTGGTCGGTGACATTACCAGTCTCCTTGAAAGAAGTACGTGTATCCAGACGGCTCCCACCAGATGGCCGTGTCTATTCGGTCATAGGGAATATCTCGACCATAATCAACCAGCTCCAGTGGATAGCCTGGTTCCAGGTTCGCCTCCCTAAACAGCCAGAATCTGTTTCCTGAGGAGAGGAGGGGAGAGAAAGATCGCTTAATAATCCTCTCTGGTGCTTACATCACAACATTCCCTGTCCGCTCCCACTCATGATGATGGCTGGGTATCAGTGCTTGAATCCACCAAAATAACCTTGCGTCAAGTTGAAGCAAAATTTCTCAAGTCAAACGATACCTGCATTCAATCTTCTTTTTAACCTGAGCTAGAAAAAAAATTACATTTTTGCTTACAGCTTATCAATGCATGCATCCTTCGATCACCTCTCAGAGTTATCACAGGCAATAATTATGGCACTCAGCATTGCATGTTGTATGACAAACTGAGTTGGTCAGCCCTTGCAGAGAGGCACAATAATCACCAGTATTTATTTATTTATAAAGCCATTCTTGGAAAGCTATCACCACACCTATCAGAGATGCTGAACTGGAACTTTGGAGCTCATCAGACTAACACATGTGACTGTGAAAGGTCCCCCGAGCACGGTCTGAACTTGGAAAACCAGCATTTTTCTTTAATGCCTGAAATTCTTGGAATGATCTTTAACACACACTAAAGCTCAACAGCCTTCCGACCAACAGACAGTTCAAAACCATGATCTCACACCTCCCTTTTGTTTCTTCTTCTATTTTCTTTTAACCTGTTGGTGACTTGACATCATGGTGAATGAGGGCAACCTCAATGATTCTTCAGGTTTAAATTGAGGTTAATAATGACAATAATAATAATAATAACAATAATAACAATAATAACAATAATAATAATAATAATAATAATAATAATAATAATGTAGCTGCTGTATCTACGGGCTGTGATGTGATGAAGTCAATGCCATCCAACTATGTGTAAGTATGGCTTTACTCCACATCTAGAATGAATGCTTCGAGAAAACTGAGAGTACAAGTAACATGACAACACACATGATGTGTCTGACATGATGGGTACTGCAGGAATTAGAAACAGAAACAAAGGTATCAATGAGATATTCTATTGATATATGTGCCAGTTTAAAGCTACTGGCAGTGTTGTTTTTTAAATAAGAACCTATGGAAAGCCTTTTGACCATTTATTACATATCCTCGATATCAAACACAATTTTCCTGTACTAGATGACACTTTTGGCACAATAGTACTACTTGTCCACATGTTTTATTTGAACAAGTAGAACAAGTTGGAACAAAAAGGTCACCTAGTACTACTAGTGGCAGGATTTCTTGCCTAACTAGTTAATTAGTGGAGCTAAATTGTCCACTAGTAGTACTTGTGCAGTGATTTTGACCTACTAGTTCTACTAGCAAGCCAAAAAGTCTTGAGTAGTACTACTAGTGTGTGCCAATATACACACTAGTAGTACCAGTTGCACAAAATGCTAATAAAGCTGTTAATTCAGACTTCCTATTGGCTCTCTAGTTTGTTATTTAAAAAGACAACCAATCAGTAGTCAGGGTTTTTAGAACTGCCCCACTTTCTGTA
>JAQFJA010000001.1:3228616-3239020 GCA_029874485.1 Naso brachycentron
ATATATATACATATATATATATATATATAGGAAAGGAAAGGAAAATTATTTTTCGATCCCATTTGACTTGTGTCCTGAACTACACATGATGTTTGTCAATTTAAGTGATAATTTTTCATGTGAAGAAAGTCTGTGTTTGTAGTCAAACAGTTGATGTATTAGCTTGTGAAAATATGTAATTAGAAGACAACACCAGTTGTGTAACTGACGTCAGAACGTTTTCCCTCCTCCAACAACAGAACCGACTGCAGCTCTCAACATGAGCCAGTTTATGAAGGTTTTCACTTCCTTTAATACATTTCCCGTCACCATGTAAAAAGGCTGTGAAATCCACCAAGCTGACGGCCATGTCTTTATTGATGTCGTTTTGGGATGTGCAACTTAATATTTTGGCTATCAAAATTAGGAGTGGGGGGTGGGGGTGGGGGGTTCAGTCCTTTGTGTCCTTTGTGGCAGATGAGGCACATGTTTATACAAAAACAGTCCTGCTGAAATCCACAAAATGAATGGCTTCATCTGTGGATCCCAACAGACGTGTATTGTCGGAGATGAGACATGTAGTTCACGGAGTGTTCTCACAAAAATGTTATTTTACTTTACTGTTTGACGACAAAATTCGACTTTTTTTTAATTTGCCAACCATCAATATGTGTAATTCAGGGCACAAGCCAAACGGGATCACAATATAATTTGTCCCTCTCCATCGACTCCTGTTCACATTTTTTCCATATTAAGGTCCCATGGTCTGGAAGTAGGGGGCGTGACTAAGGCCCTCTGTAGTTGGGACAACAGTGTCCACTGTATCTGTATGCTTCACAGGGGGGCTTCTCTTGTTGGGGTTGCAGTCAGCTGCAGAATGTGGTACTCCACACCAGATTTTTGTCCGACTGAGTTTGTGTCACACCATCATGAGGTCACAAATTAGTTTGTTCACTACTAATTCACGACCAAATCTACGTGCCAAGCTAATGAAATATCATTCTTTCCTGCTCTTGGATGTTTTTGCCAATTAGCAAACCATGCTAACATACTTAGCTAATATGATAATCATAGCCTAAGTTCCTAAAACAACTCAGCATGATATTAGGCTTTTTCCCTTGGGCTCATTAGTCCTCATCTATACAGAGCCCTTAGCATGGCTGTAGATTGTCTTGTCTTTTTTTTTTATGGAGTCATTCAAAGCCTTCCAAGATTCATGTGTGAACACATGGATTATGGCAGCATATGTTAGAGTAAACCTATGGTGTGTTCATGCAGCTGGAACATAGCTGCAGTGGTTCATATGACAAACTATGATGCTGAAAGCATTTTCATGCTTCAGGAAAGTGATGTTACTTTATACCTGACATGAAATAATTCATTTAAAATATAGTGCATTGTCTGTTCATGATCACTGAATACCACTAGCTGTGACTTTAAGCAGGAACCTTTTGAATGGAGGCTGGCCAACAGTGGACAGAAAATGTATCTTACTGATTTGTACAAGACCATCTAAGAGAGCTTTCTCATGTGAGTGAGCTTGAGTGTAAGTGATGCCCTACATAACCGCATCTCTCACCTCTTCTGTCATTTTACAGGACAGGCTTACCTGGAAGGCCCTGTTTAACAGTGAAAGGCACACACAATCCTATTTGAAGCCTGCTCTGTGGATTTAGCCACTTTTTAAATTCAAATCACTCACACCACAGTGTTCAGGACAAGGGGAGGGTGGGAAGGGGAAAGTGGACTTAATATAAAACCCAAATCCCATTAGAGATGGACCGCAGGAAAATGAAGGGTTGGCACTCTGTCGACTTGCCACAGGATGTGAAGAGGGAACTCTTTGATGGGGGTCAGAGATGATGTCCCATATTGCGCACTTTTTCCTTTTTTTGTTTTCACATTTCTACCTATCAAACTGGAAATCGCCAGAAGTGAAATGTATCATTACAGGATCTGTGTCCACAGTGGAGCAAGGCTAGAAGGAGTAGGTGACTTATCTGCCACAGAAGTAGGTCTTTGGGGTAATAAGGCATGCATGAGAAGCTGTTTCTCTTCTCTGAATGGGGTATCCATGTCGCTCGGTCCCTGTGTAGCCTGCAGACTCTCTGAAGTGGTCGACTTAGCTTGGCCTTCTTGTATAATTAGTCTCCTGAACCATGTAGGATGTATTTCTTGATCACTTGACTCCTCTAATTTCACTTATACCTGTTCATCTCTCTGTCTTTCACTCCACAAACACAAAAGATGGAGTCATTGTCAAAGTCTAAATGCAACATTCCAGATGTTCGGAGCTTGTTTGAATGCCCTCTTATTGACCTTTTCATGCTAATAAAACAGTAGATAGATTTTTCCCGCAACAGACTGAGGTTTCCGACAAAAAAAGTCTGTAAAGGAGCTGGTAGCATCTACTCATGCTCCCTCATTGGATCTATCAATGATGCACTGTCCCCCACTGCTGTCTGCTCATTGGCTGACAGGTGAAAGAACTATGTGCAAGATGGCTACCCTTAGTAAGAGGAAACATGGGGAGATTCAGCCTAACATGTTTGAGCCTCTTTCAAACACAAATGAGGTGTCTGCTGTGCACCAAACCTGACAGCTGGCAGACGTAAGAATAGTAAATGTAGTTAGCATTTTTTATTTTTTATGATGTTTGGTGACCCGTAACTGGCAGTGGCTGACACCGTTTTAGTGCTTGTGTTAATGCGAACTCTCACTCTCACTAGTAATAAACCAAATCTAACTTGCCTGGGATTCCTTTGAGGCTACATACACATTGCTGTGTCTGAAATCAAAGACCTAAATCAAAGGCAGTGTTGCTACATTTGAGCCTTGTATCCTCACCAACTCGGCATCTTAGCAGCTCAAAGATGGAGCAGTTTGAAGACGACCAGCCCCCCATTTTATTTTGAAGACTCTGGGTGCGTCTCAAGCCTCTTAAATTTCATCCACGTTTCCCTCACTTGAGTCCTTTCATTGCATCTTAGTCCCGCCCACTGTGGATGCATGGAGAGACAAGGAAACCAAAGTGAGGAGAGAGGAAATGAGAAAAGACGTTCTAAGAGAAATGAGACGTCCTTTCCTTGGTGCCGTCACATGAGGCGACGTCCCTTTATGATGACACGGAGCAGCTGGATTTGCTGCAGAAAGTGGCTGAAGTGTTAAAAATAAACAAATTAAAAGTGGGCGGAGTGTTTCCCCTCTGCTGCTGCCTGCTGTGTTTTTTTCTTGTTCAAGCCAAATGATTTGGAAATAACTGCCCATTCATGAATTTCCACAAACACTACAGATTCTGTGTAGAGCCTCTCTTCTGTTTTTCCAACCTTCACTAATTCCCAAAATGACTTTTTAAAAATGTATCACGCTCTTATTATTTGTGCGTTAAATATCATCGCTCTCTGGACTTCACGTTAGTACATCTGAATTAATTCATTGCAGAGAAAGAAGTGAATATGGGCCACTTGAACTTTAATTGCTTCTCCACTATTTCGTTCAAATGCTCCAGCTGTGGAGGAGGAGTTTGTATACCCGATCATTGAGCTGAAACTTCTGTGATCATCGAGGAGCGATGAGCGAGGATGGACTCATGTATGCATGCTCCCGGTTCCTCGATCCTCACTCCTCGGTGCACAAATAAGAGACTTGGGACTTCCAGAGGAACGGCGAGAAAACTTTAGCATGTCGGTCCAGATCGGCCCTTACCTGAATGAAGAACGGCGTCCACGTGTGGAGGGAAGGACAACAATGCAGAGGCTTGTGGATGTTTTCACAAAGGTGACCTGCACACTGTATTAATGTTACTTAAGTGACAAGGGATGACTCTGCAAAAACACCAATGCGTTCGAATTACCATGACAAGTTGTTTCTGTCATTATCAGACAAGTTTGTAAAGCTGTCATAATCTTTCTGGAGCCAGATTAATGTTACATTAAAACACGGAGCCTGAAGTGACGGAGTTTATCATCAGTGAGTTATGTCACAATGCCTGGGAGTGATTGACAGCGCACACATCGAAGTAAAACAACCACTTGCTGATTCCACAGAAAGGGGAAAACATTTTTTTGTAGAACAGGTGCTGTGTGACATTGAGTGGTCATGTGATATGCGTGTAGTTTGGCTGGAGAGTAGAACTGCTACAGAGCTTACACATGGACAAGGAACATCTTTAATTCAAGACTCTGTCTTGAATTTAAGATTAGATTAGATTAGATTTTACTTTCTTTATCCCACAGCGGGGAAATTTACTCGTTACAGCAGCAGGAAGAAATATCAATATACAGTAGAATCAAGCCTATGACTTAAAAATAACAATATACAATAAAGTTATACAGTAAAAAAATAAACCTAAGTACAAAACTTTACAGTAAGACACAGCAATGTAGATACAGAGTCTCAAACTTTAGGGAAGGTCACAGACATCCCTCATTCAGTAGGGTAATGTAAAATTTCTCTAATGCCAGTGTCTGCACAGATACAAGTCACTGTAGTCAAGGTTTGATATTTAATGGGGATATAAACACTGGTGGATTCTGAGGGTGAGGCAAGGGGGGCAATTGCCTCCCCTGAGTACCAAAATGTTTGAAAAAATGACGCAAGAGCACCCTCTTGGATGCCCCTATGGTAGATAAAACATGACGAAGTGCCCTATAGATTGCCGTTACAGTGGAGAAAACGTGATGAAGTGCCCTCTCGGGCGCCCTGGAGTGTCAAGTGACAATGTTTTGCGTGTTGGTGTCCCACTGCCAACAGCAGGTGCCCTTTTTACTATTTAGGCCCTTGCTCCTCAAAAATCCTGTGTCTGCCAGTTGACATAAACATGAGAAAAACCATTTTTGAGTGAAAGTGATCTTTATGCATGCAACAGAAGAACCTGAGAAGTTTTTACATACAGTGTGCCTTTTTATCAAGGAATTACCGCATTTCAGAAACTGTTTCACATCATTGTGCTGAAGAGCTTCATGTCTTTTTTAGATGTATAACTGTCCCAACTACTTGTCACCTAACATTGTCTAAGGAGAGAATATATAGGAGCTTTACTATATCCCTATATCTAGAGCCCTCACCTTAAGAATAAATCCTCCCACTCCTCCCACTACAGATGTGCTGTAGGTATGGAAGGGTAAAGAAATTCGATTGTTAAGTCAGTACATCTTGCTGAAATCTGGCAATTAAATGTCACGGACAAATTGCACTTATCAGTCTCCTGTAAATCCTATGCTTTAACCTGTAATTACACCCCATGTGTCTCTGACAATCACCCAAGAGCTGCAGCAAAACACAATTTACCATAGAGGTAAAAGCAAGCATGCAACCTTGAGGTCATCAGGTTCAAATTCAGAGATTGGCTGGGACAAACCTCTGCGTAGGAAGTGAATGAGCCACTCTCTGACCTTTGTCAAAAACTACCAATCAGGTGCCTTTAAGCAAGGGCCTTTAACCCTCATCTCTGTCCATGGGACAACAATAGGAGACATTTTTTGACTCAGCAGCTCGAACACGTGGGTGTATGTTTGAATATACAACAGTTTGGGCCAGCAGATAAAATTGTGCTATGTCAAGAATCCCTGAATGCATAACACTAATTACAACAGTGGTGTATTAGAAAAGTGTAGCAAAGTGTGCTATCACACCGATTAGCCATCAAAGATTAGCTGAAGAGGATCACTCCCTTGGTCACATTTCCTCCATGCTCCACTACGATTAAGATTGTTCCTAAGTTGAGAGAAAATGAAGAAATAAATGAGTGAGACATGGGAGGGAAGGAGGGCAGCCCGGCTTCACTTGCCTGCCTTGTTAAAGGAAAGAGTAATTACTGGAGCATTTCACAGTAATGCATCAAATGATCATGTCAGTTTTGACTGTGCAAGGGGAATGATTAACAAGCTAGAAGAGCCGTCTCGTAGTCTGAAATGGCCACTGGGCCTTTAAGGTAATAACACCCAGAATTTCCAAATAAATGTTTGTGTTGCTGCTCTCGTTGGTGGGAGCTGCGTTGTGTGACTGGGAGTGAGACGTGCAACAACATACCAAAACCTACCTTTCTTCATTAGTTAAAAACCAATGCGTCTGCGTGTGTATGTGTGGTTTCTTTTTTAATGGTTTAATGGTGTAAATTTATCCAATCTGCCTTTCTTTCAAGCAATGTTTATATTATTTTCATTGTAGTAGAATTTTGTTTTTTTGCCACATTTTTTTGAAATGTGTGCTGTGGGGTCTGAGGGTAAATGCAGAGCTCGAATGTTCAGATATGCACAGTACCTGTAGACAGCTGTCACTGTGACATATAATAATGCATGAGAACAACCTACAGCTACAGCATAGATGAAAGCTTTTTACTTCATTATTTTGTTTTTGATATTTAATGCTTATTTGTCCTGTGATGATATGTTTTTAATGTGGCTACAATCAAGGAGTTGAATCGGGGCTAATGTTGTTTCATGATGTGCAGATAGGCCGCCGTTTGCCAACATGTTCAGTGTATCAACTTTAAAAGAAAAATTTTAAAGAAAGAAAGACTGGAAAGAAAAATGATCCGTTGTTGTGTGTGGGGTTTTTTTTGCATGTTATAAGTAAAATTTGTAAATAATTTGTAATTTTTTTTTTAAATGTGGCCTAGAGAAAAAAGTAACTAAAATATTCTACGGATAAAATTGCTGAAATATAACAAAGGGCTAATAGGTCTTTAAATTAAATATCTTCAAATATAAAATGCTATAAATATAACTTTCATTTGCATTAAATTAAAAAAGAGGCATAACTCATTACTGTTCAGTGCATTACAGTGATGCGTGAGAGATTACTGAGACATTCTGGTAATAATCACTGGACACACAACTGTCTGTCCGAGTCTCATTTCCTGCGCAAAGATTCTGGTGTGTTACAGCAAAGAATTAAAGAGCAAAAGCAGTTAATAAATCTTGTCACTCCAAAAACTTTAGCAGCACAATGACCCAGAAGAGAACGACTTCTGTCTCATACATGCAGACATATATTTTTGAAAATATGCCCTGATGATATCCTCCATCACCATGAACCTTGTGCACGAACAGAGTAGGCAGTGAGAGACAGCGTGACTGCAGCAAGGTAGACTGGTTGTTTATTCAAAGCAGCTGCGGTGCAGTGTAACCTTTTTTCTTAAAATAAAATTTCTTAAAAAGCTTATTTCCCACCATGAATATTTTTGCCGCTGAAAATGTTCTTAAATCATCCAAGAGGATTTGTTTCATCCATACTAAGAGTGCCATAAAGGCCGGGCCAGTGGTGTGTGCTTTAAAGGGAAACCTGTATACAAACTGTGGTCTGATCTTGTAGTAAGTGTGTTTTTTTGTAGAATGCAGCCCATTCAACCCCAGAGTGAATAGAATGACAGACAGACATACTGCACATGTGCAACCCATTACATGTATGTCACAATATGTAATGAGTTGCAAGATGATGCCAATTTGTTCATGTCATACAACTTCTGTAACATCTGGTGTAAACGACACACTTTCACTACCTTTTTCTTTCACCTTAAAACTGGAGTGTGTTCTATATACCAGTACAAAATGCAGAGCTTTATTGTGTTATGATATTTTACCCAAAGGACGACGCTATAATTGAGCTAAAGCTTTGTAACGGACACGTCATGTCTGCCAGGGCAGCCGCCTCCGTCACGTTCACAACAATTAACGTTACCGCAGGCAGACCTTAACTAACATTACCGTATAGCAGGACTGCAAACTCAACATGGAGATGACAGACAGTAGAGCTGCACAGAAACTGTGTGTTGTGGACTTTGTGTTGTGCAATGGAAAATTGAATCGACTTTGAGTTGGTAAAACAAATTTTGTTATTTTTGAAGTGAGAGAGAAATATTTTAAGTGTCACCTGACTTCGACCGACCAAGCTGGAAAGCCAAGACAGTATAATTTGTGTGCATTTTGGATGTGTTTCAAGTGAAAATAAATCAAAATAGTGCTGAAATAACCTGTATACATGTTTTTATCAATAACTAGCTATAGAAAACCTTTTTTCCCTGAGAAACCCGAAAACAGCCTACCAGTGTGACTCATATTCCAGAAGTGTTTTAGAACTTTTTCTGTTCTAATGTAACATTCAGCAATATTTATGCAAAAAACAAACAAACAAAAAAAAAAAAACCAAAAGAAAAAGATCTTGAAAAATAAACCTCATTGTCCTCAAAGGTAGCTCTGTGCCTGCATGTGTCATACAATCCTGGACAAACATGTTCAGGATCAGTCCAAAGAATGTCATGTGTGGTATTTACGGTGCACGCCATCAGCTAATCCATCTTCACTCTCTGTAATCATAATCAAAGCTCCACTAGAGCCCAGATGACAAACCATCCAGTCAGAGAACATATTACATTTATAACTGGAGTTCCCACAAGTGGTAAATGCTCCCTCGGCTGGACTTATATAATGTATTTAAAGCACGGAATCCTATCTTACTTCTTTAATTAATTCCATAAATCATTATTAATAACCTTTAAAGCCCCCCATCTGCATGGTTATAATCACCATAGTCAATCTTTGGTGTCAGGTTTGATTGCCAATCCATGTCCTTCTCTAATTGACCTTGTCCAGTGAGGGAAGAAACAGACAATATTGCATTTTCCCACTGGTGCTCCACTCATTTCTACTGCAAATGAAGACTGCTCCCAGTTTGTTCAGCAGATTGAATTCCATCACTTTATCCTTTTAACAGCTGACACACACATGCTGCTTCAATTTAAAGTTATTGAAAATGGAAAAAAAAACATTTCCAGCAACTAATAAAGGCAGAAGGAAATGTTGCAGATTTAACACAACAGAAAAAGTATTTGCATGTGAGTTACAGTATATGTATAAATGATAAAGCTGTGTGTGGAGAACTGTATGTATGAAACTATGTTCAAAGGTGCTGAGCCACCTGAGTCACTGCAGACTGACTTAGCATCCATTCTAGAAAGTGTAAAGAGTCACTTAAAAGTCACAACTATCAAGGACTGCCACCTCTTTTTTTCCCCACAGCTGTCTCATTTCATTTCATTTATTTAGACTGTAGCCTATGATTTGGTACTCTGTATGCTATCATATTTCATGTTCCCATTACTTTTGCTTAATTTATTTTATACCATTGGAGTTTACATATATTCATGGTTAAGGTTAGGAAAAAAAAATTACAGGGATAGGATGTGACAGTCCAGACATTTCACACGGCAGGTACGGACGAAGCACAGGGCATGTAAACCGACTCTGACCCAGGATTCCACTGGATGTGTGTCCGGAAAGCTCTGCTGCGTGTTTGCTCTGTGCTCCGCTATCGGTCAACACCTACCGGCTGCGTTCAGGCTGTGTCTCAGAGCGCAGCACTGTCTGACAGCTGAAGGCGCAAGACTACGAGATTTTGCAGTAATTACACAGTCAAGTGTTATCCTGGCCTCTAAAAAACCTCTGATCCATTGACTTCAGGCTCTGCACATAATGATAGTTTATTTATGAAGTTAAGTAAAATATGATCTTATTCTGAAATTAACTGGATGTTTTAATGTTGTATCTGAGTCTGACTTCCTGTCCTGCTTGTACTCTGTGCTGAACTGCTGCGTTGTGCTTTGTCATCTGTCAAAAACAGAAGTTTTGCGAGTCTGCATCGGAGCTATGATGAAGTAGAAATGCAGCATTGCCGCAATCAGTGGACGCAATCACGTTGACTAGAATTGAAACGTATCAGCAACGCACACGCATAAATTGAGGGGTGAGCCCTGTAGAGGGATGACAGTCACTCTGCACGACCCTGATCCAGACTGGGACTGAGACTGGTGAGTGTAATATTGGACCAATGGGGTGTCTGAGCGATGGGTTTTTGTGTTGCTGGAATAACAGGTGGTCAGACGAGTGGTCAGAATAATGAAGTGTTGGAACAATGACATGGCACCCAAATATCACAGTGTTACCGAGTTACATAAAATTCTACCTGCAGTCTTAACAATGCTTGCAGTTTTACCAAATAGAGAAATATTATTGTTAAGTAGATAGCTGTCTATGAATGTTCTCATTCGTCCAGGTCATAGTTATCTGGGCAATTAAATCGAAGGCATCTGGACTTGGTAACATGTCTGTAAAGATGTTTCTCCTCTCATCCAAGGAGCTTCATCAGTTCATGCGTGTCTGACTAGACTAGACTAGTCTGACTAGCTGGTGAGGAACCCAGGTGTTTAACCTCTGTGGAGGTGTTTACAGAGGCCAACGACTGAAACGACAGTCATTAGAGTCATCAGAGTCATCAGAGTCGTTGGAGTCACATGAGGCCATTTGTGAACGACTGTTGTTCTTAGAGGTTAAGTTGTTGAATCTCCTGGGTGGAGATGAAAGGGCGGCATTGTAAATCGGAGATAGGTGGTGTCGCAGACCTCCTCCTCTGTTGAGGGATGGTTTTTCC
>JAQFJA010000001.1:3285884-3296763 GCA_029874485.1 Naso brachycentron
CCATGAATTAAAAGTTAAAAAAAATTTCATGCAACACAAAATCCACCTGCTTTAATCCATTCACATGGCATTACAACACTTCCAGAGGAAGCAGAGGGATGGTGGTTCCTAACTGTCTCTATGGGAGACATGACTCCACCCACTTAGGAGACAGTAAGTGTTTGTACCATTTCACACCACTGGCACAGCGTACAGTGGGGTATCTCGTGTTTATAGTTGACTATCTTTTGTTTAACTACGTCACCAAGATGGCGACCGTTGAGGGTAAGAAGTGTCCATCATTCCACACTCAACTTTTGAAATATTTTGAGTGAACCACTAGTACACTACTTTTCCCATACTTATTAGTGTAAACGCACTTGGCGCAGTTATGCACTCAAAATATGAAGTGTTTAGGCTACAGAAGAATGCAATTTGAGACACATGAACACTGTATAGTCAGTGAGGGAGGAAGTACTAGATATGTTTGGCTGTGAGTGTTTCACATTTGCCTCACCAGTCTCAACTCTGGGATGGATCTGCTCAGGGTCCACTCCTGGCTGTTGGCAATATTTACTAGAGAGAGACACAGACACAATCAGTCAGTGAAGCAGAGACTCAGAGAACGATTCATCATTTTCATCATGTACAATAAAAAGGGAAGCCTTCATAAGGGCCTGTGACAGAGCAATAAATCACACAGCTGCTGCGTGACTTGTCACCATAAGTGCACGTGTGGCCTAGCGGGTCGTCGTAATGAAAATAACCTTTAGGTCACAACAGGGGATCCAACAAGGTGCAGCCACTCCGCTCATTATCCACTTTGCTCCCCTTGTGCTGTAAGTGATGGACAGCTGTGTGGTGAGTTACTGTGGCCTTTACTGGATGGTTTTGTTTAGCTGCCATTCAAACATTAAAAGGCTTCTCTGTGGATTTAAACAGCACCTCCTCTCTGAACTAAAATGAACTAGAGAACTAACTATCTGTTTTGATTAACCAATTAACCTTCTAAATACCAAATGCCAAAAATGCAAATCAGCGCATGGCAGAGCCAGTTAATGTCTGTCATTTTTGTCTGAAAAAAGACTGAAATGAGGAACAATGTGGAATGATTATTACAGAAGAGTTTATTTTCAAAAATAGATATCTCTGTTTGTATTTTTCAAATTTATGAATTTTTAGTATAGATTACATTTATTAATTTATTGTTGTTTTTTTAAAAGATATTTTTTGGGGCTTTTTTGTGCCTTTATATACAGGACAGCTGAAGAGTGGACAGGAAACAGGGCAGAGAGAGGGGGAACGACATGCAGCAAAGGGCCACAGGTCCTTTGCTGCATCTCTTTCAGCAGGCCTGGGAGACTATTGGACCTAGTGTCCATAAAATAATTAACTCCATCCTTGCCTCAGGCATTGTCACAGTATTTTAAACAAGCAGTTGTGACTGCCCTGATTAAAAAACCTAACTTGGATTCCTCCATCTTTTCAAACTGCAGACCTATTTTGAAGCTTCCATTTATTTAAAAAAAAATTTAGAAAAAAAACATACTCTTGCAATTGCAGTCGTTTTAGATGTAAATAAAATTCTGGAGATTTTTCAGTCTGGTTGTAAAGCCTTTCATAGTACAGAGTAAATTATACTATTCATTTTTAAATTGTTAAATGGGTTGGCACCTCAGTATATCACTGACTTCCTACAAGTCTACACCCCCTCGAGGTCTCTAAGGTCTGCTGACAAGCTGCCTTTTCATCCCAAAAACCTGGCTGAAAACCAGAGGCAACTGCGCCTTTTCATCAGTCGCAAACTATGGAATGAGCTACCCCCCACATTAAAATTGCCCCCATCCTCGAAACTTTTAAATCATGTCTTAAATCTCATTTTTACTCTTTGGCTTTTAATCCAGCATGAGAATTGTGTGGTCTCATGACTCTGCCTTTTAATGCTGTTTCTGTGTTTCAAGTGTTTATATGTATTTTTTGTGTTTTTATATGTTTTTTATTGTATCATCTATGATTTTATGTATTTTGTTGTGTTTTTATCTTTACATTATTTATTGTGCAGCACCTTGGTAACCTCGTTGTTTGTAAAACGTGCTATATAAAAAAAATGAATTTGGTTGGATTGGACTACATAAAGCAAACACATAAAGCCAAGTTAGTTTCAAAGAAAATTATATTTCATTGCACTTTAGATTCAGGTGATAATGAAAAAACAGCATTCATATAATTAATATAATCCCAACCAAAGTTATCAAGGAAAACTGATCAAAACTGAACTCATTCTCATTTTGTCGTTTCTGATCCATATAACACATCACGTTCTTAATTAAACCAAAATATCAAGATTTCATTTCATAGTCTCTAAAAGAGTTCATAAACAGTTCTAGAGGGATGAGGATGTACACGGAAGTGTGAGTGGGTTGATGAAGTAAGCAGAGTCTCCATAGTCCATAAGCAGTTTGCCACAGGGAAAAGTATGTGTGTATATGTGAGAGAGTAAAGGGTTCGAATTGGGAATAAAGGGCTCAGAGTTGTTCCAGGTGAAACAGCAGAGTCTGGATTTCTTTATAACAAAGAAACCGGTTATGCTTGGGTAGGGGAGGTAATAGAAATGATTTCAAAGTAGTGAGCAGTATCTAGTATGAGAAGGTATGAGGAGCTCAGGAGTGTCACCAACTCAATCAGCAAACCAGGAAGGGAATTCTATAATATCAGATGGGCAGGAAAGGTCAATAGAATTAATCAAACCGGCTCTTGAAGTTCTGAGTTTTCCCATCAACAGATCCTTTAAGTCCATGGCAGCTCCAGGATTCTCCATTGGAAAATCCACTCAAGAATTAGACAATACCAGGCTTGGAAATCATACTGCAACTGGGACTAGTAATTGTTTGGTCAGGCTTAGACACTCACCTCTCTGTGCTGTTCTCTCATGCCACTCTTCCCTGCTTTGTCCTCTCACACACCTCTACAGCCTACCATGTGTTATCATTTATTTCCCTCTTGCTGCTGAGTCACAAACACTCCCTCACTGAAGTCACTCTCCTCTGCTCAATAGTAAAGAAGAAGTCTGGGGTTTTCAGGCTGACACTCTCCCCTCCTTTAAAAAAAAAACAACAAAAACAAACAAAAAAACAAACCACATCTCTTTTTTTTTACTTCTTCTTCTTCTTCTTCTTCTTCTCTGCTTTTGATTTTAATCTTAGAAGCCTAAGACTTCCTTCTCATCAGAAGAATCTTGAAGGATGTCCAAAACCATTTTCCCTTCCTGGCTCTCCAAGTCCTCAGCACTGGGATAAAATGGCTTTAGGATGCATTCACTATGCATTTGACTGTATTTATTTGTTACTTTGTTTGATCTGTTCTTTTCCAAGTAGTTTTTCCTCTTAGTGATTTTTGCTTCTAGGATTTATTGTAATTTTCAGTTTAGTGATTCTGTTTCTGATAAGGTTTTGTCCTCTGTTGGAGTGTTTTTCTTTGATACTTTGTTATTAAAGACATTTCTTTTGCAGCTCGTTTTGTGTCATGCAATTTGGGTCCAAATCCTCTTTCGGTCATGACACCTTTTGTGGTAAACCTGTAGCCATTTTGGTATTATGAAAATATAACCCGCTTTACTCTTTTGTAGAACATTACTTTATTAGTTGCCTGTTAACAGTTTCAATCTAATGTTTGATAATTAACCAATGTGACTGTTCTTACTCAGTAAAGTATATAATTATTGTATCTGTATCAGTTTTACGTTAGATGTCTTTCACTGTCACATACAGAAATTTTAAGTCACAGATCAGGAAACTTTATCTGAGTGCCAGACCAACTGATCTGTTTTCTGATGAATACACATTAGTCTGGTGGCTCAGGTGGTAGAGCAGGTGCCCCGTATACAGAGGCTGTGTCCTCAATGCAGTGGCCATGGGTTCGATTCCACCTGTGGCCCTTTGCTGTATGTCATTTCCCCTCTCTCTCTCCCCTGTTTCCTGTCCACTCTTCAGCTGTCCTATCCAAGCAATAAAGGCACAAAAAGCCCAAGAAATATATATTTAAAAAGTCTTAATGTCATGTTTCCCATATGCTTAATTAGTTTTTATTTAGTTGGTATAAATCTATTAACAGTTAGTGAATAGCCAGATGATCAAAATATCAGTGTTTCGTGAAATCAATGTTTTTGTGACTTTAAAATACCTTTTAACACATCTACTTAGGGATAGACTGCTGTCACTAGATCACACCTTCAACTATTTTCATTTTGTGTTTAATGGTCATGGTGAAACTGTTAAGCTTACGCTCTAGAGCAGAACAAGGACCCACAATGCAGACCACTCAAGACCTAAGTCCAAAGGAGTTTATTGACAGCAAAGTTCAAAAAATTCAAGAAGGCATTGGTGCTGGAGTGGGGATGCAGGCACCGTGAGGATTAGGTGATGATGTGTGACTCCAGTGCTCGTATATACAGTGAATCTCCAGTGAACAAACAAAGGCTTGTTTGGTCCTGAAAGACCCTTTCACGCCGTAACGCTCTCCTAACATAATTCGTGCTCCTGTGTCAGCGGGGTTCTTGAGGAATGGGCAGGGCATTTTTTCCAGAACAGCTGATTGGCCAGTGGGTGGTGCTTTTTATAGGATTCGATTCAACCCTCAAACTTACCCTGCTACGGAGCAGGGTAGCCATTCAGCGTCTGTTACCAAGGTGATGTACCTCGATAAGAAATGAACCAGCTTTGTGAGACAGAAAACCCAGGGTTGAACCTGAAGTTACCTCACTAAGCAAAAATCCTGACTGCTGCATACAAACGTCTTATTGTTGAGAAATCTGAGAAACACCCAGACATGTAAGCCTTTCACTGGCAGAGAACCTCTAGGGGCTGTCTTATTTCGGGCACTTTAAAATCAGGTAAGAGCTCACTCTTGCTTTTTGACTCATCTTCTTTCCTTTACCTTTCCAAGACCTCTGCCTCTTAAGTTCTTTGCTATATGCTGCTCACGTGTACTTCCTTTGTTCTTAAAAATGCATCTTTTTCTCTTTGTTGTAACTGTGTTTTTCTGTCATACAATTGTTTATTTTTGCAATAGGTTTTAGGCTGGTTACTGAGGAGGCAGAGACGTGTTTCAAAATTAAACCTAATATTTTTATTTTCAATAATCAAAATATGCAACGAAATCAAGCAGGCAGGGACTGCTGAAAAAAGAATGAATGTTAATAGACAAAGAATTGTATGAAACCAATGAGGTGTATAAAAGTACTACTTTATTAAAGTCACTATTTAAAAGGCTTTAACATTAATTCTTAAAACACTGTATTGAATAAAAACCCAGTCTGAAGGAAATTAACCCAAAAGAAACTAAGCTGAGGCCACTTATGAAGAGGCAGACTACACTGAGGGGTGCCCAGGGATACCACCACTACTCACCTCGATGCAACACAGCAAACCTCACGGCAATCCTCACAGCAAAATGGCGCAGTCTATATTGTGTCCCTGTGCAGTTACTCACATGCAAAAAGTGAAGGGACCTCAACACAGGTGCCTAGCCTCACCACAAGATGGCACTCAGCTTCTGAAATGAAAGAACTTAAAACAAAAAGAGTTAGAACCAACAAATAATGTAACATAGCCCAGTTGGCTTGACAAATATGCAATATTACTGTAACTTAGGGAAAATATTTCAAAACTAAACAAACCAAATGCCCCAAATAAGAGAAAATCAAAATTAATCACAAAAGCCACCAATAAAGGGCCAAAACAATAGAATTACAGAAACTCAACTAACATAAAGGGCAAACAAATGAGCAAAATTGAACAAAACTAGGGGAAACTCAAGATGTAACTAAGGGCAAAAATAATTTGAGCAAATTAGACAATCAAAACTAAAACAAACTAAAGCAAAACCAAAAGGGGCAAAACAGCAGTGGCCATGTGCAGAGGAACCTGGAAAGGGGAAAACTGCCATTAGCAAGGCTCATCCACTGTAGATTAAAAAGTGTTTAAAAACCAGGACCCTACTCACCACCATATGGGGCATTAACCAAGTGTAACCATCGAAGTTAGCCAGGGCAGGGGGAACGGCCTCACCACACGTTGGTCAGGCTCTAGGGGCAAGACAAAACCAAACACAGCAAGGAGAACTCAGGAGGCAGAGGAAGAACAACAGGCACAGGTGCCTTGTGTAGCCTGGCCTTGACTGAGTGGTCAGGGAGGAGTCAGGACAAGGCTGCATTCACTGACACTACATTCAAACAACATTCTCTGGCACTTGGGGCAGTATTCCCCACCACACAAAGATTTTGCAAGGGCAAAAATGCTGCGCTCCCACACTGTGCGCGCTCGCATCCTATGCATCTTCTGGGGGCTAAGCCCCCCCGTCTTTAAATCCTGGTGACATCCCTGGTCATGGTACTGTTAGTTCAAGGCTAATGGCAGGTTAACGAATGCTGAAGGACATGACTCTGTTCCCGTACTGGTGAACTCTAGCCACCAGGATGAAAACCCGGATGGTGAGCCCATATGGGAACATTTTGTGTTGTGAACCATCAGGTAAGATTGGGTCAGATGATTTGAGGCTTAATTTGACCACATTTAGCCACACTCGAACCAGTGTTATTATCATTAACAAAAACTAAAGAAATAACAGAAACTAAAATAGAAAAAACATTTTTTGTTAACTGAAATAAAAATAAAAACATGGCTTTCCAAAAAAATGAAAACTAACTAAAACTGTGTTGCAGGTTTACAAAACTAACTAAGATAAATAAAATTATGGAGAAAATATCCTTATTTTTCATTTTTGTCATTGTATTTTGGGTAGATATCGAATCTAATTCAATCTAATTCTAATTCAAGATCTTATGTTCCTTCTTCCTCCCCCTCGTAGCATGTCAGACTGTCAGACTGTCAGACTGTCCAGACCAGGGACACTAGAGGTGGTATCAGGCCAAGATCCTTAGCCCGATACCCAACCCGAGTTGGTTCTGACCGAATCAGACCGAGGACCCACCATCATTTCCAAAACTCTGACCATCCCCGACCGTCAGCCTGACTTATGTAAGCAGAAGAGCAACGTACAGCAACAGATATTACTGCCATGCTTGCCGTAAACTCAAAAAAACAGTTGTTTCTGACATGAAAAATATGCATCCTTAATGTTTAATTCCTCACACACAGCTCTGCAGAAGTTCATGGCAGAAGTACAGTTTCTGGCAGCCAACCAATCACAAATCTGAAAAGGCTGTGGGGCATTCAGGTGCCGTCAAATGAATCGTAAAAACAGAAATCTCAGCTCCGAACAGATAAAAAGAGGAAAAAACACACAGAAAGTAGGTCACCGAACTCGAAACCAGTCTCGACTGTCAGTTCTAAAATGCTAGCCCAGTCCCTGGGTACCTGATGGGTCTCGTCAGGTGTCGGTCGGGTATCCCACCTCTGGTCCACACCCCTCTCCAGGTAACATAAACCAACCTGGCACACATCATGGCGGCGAATGCTAAAGTGTCGTAAAGACTAAAACTAATAAAAACTAAACTAAAACCAAGCATTTTCAAAATAAGCAAACCAAAAAAAAAAACCTAAACCGCAAAATTTGCTTTACAAACTAGTTAAAACTAAACTAAAACTGAAAAATAAAAGTGAAAAATGAAATAAAAATAAAAACTAATGAAAAATCCGAAACTACTATAACCTTGACTCGAACAAAGTCATGAAAATTATGAGATAATTTACTGTAATTGGTGCTAAATGTAGGGCCCGACAGATTTATCGGTTTGCCAGTATTATCAGTCAATATTGGCCTATCGCAGGTATTTTGGTGTCAGCATTAATGTTCTTTAATATGCACAGATATTAAAACTGTTTTTAAAGGCCAGAAAAAATGCTTAGACTGATTTAAAATGGTGTAATTATGCAGTTCTTCCAGCAGAGTGTGGTCCCTTATTCAAAAATTAATAAGTGAAGTGAACATTCAGTGCGCTGATGTTTGGAATAAGTTAAAATATAAGATATCCTGCCTCCATTATATCTTTGTCACAAGTCTTTTATAGTCTACATATTTAGCCAATATTATATAAATAATAATGGCCAATATATCTGTTGTTGGAATTTTCTTGCTACTTAATGTATTGGCATTGGCTCCCCAAATCGTTTGGGCCCTATTAAAATGTTTTGTACAAGATCTTTAATTGGTGCTGAAATGTTACATATAATACCTTTAACTGAGTGCTGTGAGTTTGTGTAGTTAAATACTGTTGTGGTTGCCCTAAGTGGATAATATTTTGCAAGCATGGATACTCTGGGCGAAACAAATAAAAATATAGAAATTTTACTGACACACTGAATGAGCGTCAGCACAGCACTCTCAAAAAAAAAAAAAAATTGGTCTGAATCTCTGTTTGTCACTCACCACTTTAACAAAGTTAAGCATGGCTCCATTTCCTACAAATTGATATTATCTAGCCCTCAAACACCATTGAATTTGTTTGTGTATGCATCTGTTTGTTGCCTGCAGAGCAAACATCAGAATGTGTAGTACGTGTTTTTTTCGATTCTTGATTCATAGATAAAAGAGACCCCCCAGTCCTGAGTTGAATGGATAATCTGTTTATATTACTGCTTCAGGCAGTTTCTTTGAATTAGTGCTTTAGTCAGTAAACACTGCGAAGTGGGAAGAAGTGGCACTTTCTTCTTGACTGTGTTAGTGGATTGAAAAGACAACATCTGTCAAATGATCCCATGAAAATTCTATTCTGTGAGGAAACAAAAACTCTCCAATCAAAAGAAAGAAACTGCATCTAGTGGTGAAAATACACTGGAAAACCAGCGGTGTGCACAGTACACTACATGGTGGACAACCGAATACCAACAAGTATTTCATACACCGAGTGAGCTGTATTTTAGAAGTTTTTCACAAAGAATGGCTCTTTTGAGTGAATGTTTGACAGATGTCCTCTTTTAAAAGCTGCTGGCATAGCTACAGCCTCGCAGGCTTCATCTATTCGATACCACAGCCATGCCAACACTCTGGCATATAGCCTCACACTGCATCTGAGATAGCCTTTGTGATTTCTGCAGTTTATGTGACATGAATAAAAAATATCATGTATACCCCACAGAGGACAGCTGAATAGGATGTATGGTTGTCTTGCTTGGACAGGGGTAACAACAGACCAGAGGGATTCTAGGCTTTTTTTAAAAATTGAGGTCCTGCCGCTGGCTTTTCCTGTCACAGCCGGAGGAGGAAAGTACTATCCAACTACCAACCCCCCTCCAAAACACACGCGCACACACCGTATGTGTGTCTGGGAAAGAGCTGTGCAGCTTTCAGAGCTCAGCATGAGAGCATTTGATATTCATAGAAGGGAAGAGGAGGAGAAAGAGAAACAACAGCAGGGGCACTGCCTTACGCGTGATATTACATTGTAATTATGATTTGCATGCGGGCACTGAGGAAGCACTGAGGTTGCATTACAAATGTGCAAAAATGTATGCATGCACACATGCAGAGCAAAGGTGCAATAATGGCACACACTCCTTGTGTGGAAGCACTTGAAATTTCAAACTGCCAATGCCTGCATCATTGCAGGAGTAATGTGGGATCAGACGCAGTGTGGTGCATCCTACACTTCCTTTAAAGCCAGCACATGAGGTCTGCGAGCAGCCTCCATATAGCTATCGACAGAGCCTGTACTGATTGGTTTGTTTACCATCAATATTTGCAGATGTCAATCTGGGTGCCTTTGAGAAAATGGATTTTTCAGCATGAAGCAGAATGTTCACAGAAATCACTGGTATTAGCGTTGCCACAGACCGAGACAGAAATATACTTAGAGAGAGACGGATGCAGTACATCAGGAGGTGCTCCTGAAAATATCACTGATACCTACAGCCAGGCTGACAGACGGATAAACAGGGAGAGATTTTGAACTGCTCAGTCATAACTTGAAAGAGTTGTCTGTCTCAAAAATGATGGATTCCGAATGCTTTGTGTTGCTCATTGGAAACATGGCCAAAGCATTTCCAAATAGATTTGTAAAGCACTTTTTACAATGAAAAACAAAGAGGGGGACTGGCAAACAGTAGAAAAGACAAGGAAATTCTAATCAAACAAAGAAACAAACACGTATGTAAAAATCACAAATGCTCTATAGGGCATTTTGAAAACATTCCTTTGGGATTTTTCAACTCGATTAGTAAAGGTTTTGTGGAGAGAGAAAGAAAGAGCTGTCAGACTGCTATGCTGGCACATCTCCTCTGCCTCTTTTATCAAAGATAAGTAGTATTGATTTACTTTGAGGCTGTAAAAAGTATTCGTCTTAAGAGCTGACATTTAATAATCTCCACCTAATCCATGTTTTGCTGGGAGCCTCTTGAGATGCTGGTGAGTCCTCTATTGTTCTCCTGTTCTCTCCTGCACTGACTGTGTATCTAATGAAGGAGACATGATTAACCCCCTATTGGCTCATAGCTATACTTACCATGGTGCAGTGTTTATCTGATGAAGGCTGAAGGAATATATCAACTTTCAAGCTAATAGACGACTTCCAGTAGAGAGAGGTATAGAGCAGATGCATGCGTCGTGCTCTCACATAACTAATAAATTCAACCTGTTCAGGAGTGTGCCTTCTCAAGGCAACTGCCCTCTGGCTCGTCCCCGCTCCTGTGTGCCGCAGCCCGGCCGTAGGCTCCATGGAGGAGGAGCAGCTGGTGCTTCCGACGGCAGTAATTAACTCATAAGCTCACTTGTAACTTGCTTGAATATTATAGCTCTTGTTTCATTGTTTTTCACATTCAGTTACACACTGCCAGTTAAAACTGTCTAAACTAAAGAAAGTGGATGATAAAACAGAATAAATAATAATTTGAAAAAGTGGCTGCTAGACTTTGCAAAACACCAGCCACAATGGCAGGTGGACAAAAAG
>JAQFJA010000001.1:3332562-3347258 GCA_029874485.1 Naso brachycentron
CGGTCGTGCTGTGTCTCGGGAGCGTGGATGCCTGCCTGTTGACTTAATGGGGGCTCCAAATGGTGCTTAATGTGGTCAGTAAAGTGAATTAAACGACTCAAAGGTGAGTTTTTTCGCGATTTGCATGTCCTCATCGCCCCACGGCATGATGGGAGGCCCCAGAGCATCATGGGGTGTGACTCTACTGCGCAGTCTCTATGGGCCGCATAACGTGGAAGTAAACCCGGAAGTCAGGAACTTTTTCAGCATATGCGCCAGGCGAGCAACTTCCATTGAAATGAACGGCGGCCATTTTCCGGTCTGGTATCCAGTTCTTATAAAACATCCATGCTATTAACCGTCTCTGGCATTCATTCCGGGGCATTCACTCATCTTAAGACTCCTGTATGGCAGTTACATATCCGTTTCATCTCATGGGTCATCCACTCCTGCCCTCAGGGCTTAGTTAATGCATTTCCCCAGCTTTCTTTATGACTTTTGGAATACATGGACTGGGTTAGGAGGGGATGAGCCATGAGATGGAATGGGTTAACAGTAACCGCCTGTACAGGATGCTCTAAAGACGAGCGAACACCCCGGCAATAATGCAGCGATCATCTCATTGGTCAACACTCCAGCTGCATTCTACTAGTTGGGGAAATTTGACAGGATTGTTACACATAAAAATCCATGAGCAGAGAAAAGATCTGAGAGCAAACGTTTCTTATTTACAGATACAGAAAATAAATAATTGAAAATACGTAACCGTAATGCAATCATCTGAATATTTAGCCACAAAATGCTCTGCTAAGTTAACGGATGCTACCTTTGTGTGTCTGCCGTTGTGCACTGGTGAGGTACAGTGGCCAAAACAATTCAACCCAGCATTGTGTGTTTTTGCAAACCACAGAAAAACATTTGTTTACGTTGCAGTTTATAATTCCACGTTGTGACAATGCAGTGGTTAAGGTCCAGTTATGTTTGGATACCTAAATAACTTGGTGAGGTTAATGAAAATAAAATGTCTCCTGCTTGGCAGCTGTTCTCCCAGTGTTACACAAACCATTTCCTCCTCCTGATGAAAAAAGTCAGCCTTTATATACGTTATCTGAACAATGCAACCTCGATACTTGAAGAAATGTCAATCTTATTTGAAACAAATTGTTTGCAGAAATTTACAATGCCAACATATTATTATGGCAAAAGGAAAAGAATTAGCCCTAAAATATAACAGCCTAATTAAAGCTGACCAGAACTCAGATGTTCTCTGTCGGTTGATCACCACGAGCAGACCTTTTCCCATACATGCACTTTTAAAATTAAAAAAAATATATGCTGACCAAATCCACTCCAAGCCTTAACTTACATTCAGTTACATTGTGTTACAACTTCGCTTGACAAACAAACTAGATTAACTTGCCTCCACCCAATCTGACAGTGAAAACAATAAAATGCACTTAGGAAGAAGTGCATTCCTCTCCTCATTAGCTAAAACGTAGGTGGGTTTGTGGGGTTTCTGAGTACACATGCCAAAAGAAAGAGAGAAAGAAAGGGAAGGTCTTTGGAGCAAAGGCAGATTGATGTTCAGCTTATAACCTTTGAAGAACTTGGTATGAAAATGTTTTTAATCTTTGACTGTTGCACACGTCTGTATTATTATTATTGTTATTTCAGATTCACAGTCATAGGAGTTTATTCAAACCTGTGCAAAGAAAAGTGGACATTGATGAGCACTGTAAATGACTCTTAATGCAAACGGTTTCCATCCATGTTCTCTGTCTCTCTTTGTGTGTCTCTCTCTTGGGTGTCATTGCCAACACTGTTGCTCACTGCCATTTTGTACTATTAGTTGTTTTCAATACAGTGTTCTCAATTCCCTATTTTGCAAAGCTCAAGTGCTATTAAAGAAAATGAACAGTCACAGCGCAGTGGGTTCCTGTATAAAACGCTCTCAAATGTTTTGAAAGTGGAAGACAAGTGTGACTCAGTCTGCCGTGCATTGCTTCTCTGCACTCACGAACACAACGTGGGGGAGGAGGAGACGAGGCAGAGGCCCTAAAAGTCAGAGAAAAGAACAAAAATAAACAGAGGGAAAAAAAGTCTCACATGCAGTCTGTGTGCTGGGTCAGGTATTAATAATGTGTTAATTCATTGCCCAACATTTGCTTGCTGCTCTCTAGAAATTAACATCACAGTTATGCAAGCATGCGTGCGTGTCTGTTGTGTAAGGATGGACGGATTGGGACATGTAGGTGTGGTGTGGGGGTGCAACAGCAGGCAGCAACAGACGGCTGAACCTTTGGAGTAAGACTGCATCAGGCCTGATGGCTGCTCCTTCACTGATGCTGCTCTCGGGGCAATTTGACATATCAAAAACAGCTGGATCTTTTTTTTTCTGTGTGTAGCAAATGAGCAGTCAGACTGTCTTTATTCAACATAAAATCTCAAAGTTTCTGGTAAGAGTGATGTAATGCGCCAAACCTAGGTTGTGGCTTACTGCCGACCTCGCTCATATCATGCTTCTTGTGTCATTGTGTCACTGGTGCCAGTGAGTTTCCTCTTTTTAAGTGAGTTTTATCAGCACAGTGCACATTGCTACATGCCCGTCGTTATTGTTGCATGGTGCTGTAACAACACAACATTTCCAACATAATTACACCCCACACTGCTCGGCCCCGACTAGATGAAACAGTGTCAGCATCACAGAGTGCTGCCACATACTGAAGAACAGGACAACATCTGGATCACCAGTTGAGACAGAGGATCTTTTGCTCACCTCATGGAGCAAAGTGAGTTGCTCCATGAGGTGAGCAAGTTGAGTAAGAAAGTGAGTTCTGTCTTTGATTAAGATTTATTTTTCTCACCCAAATGTGTCTCAGCTCCTTGTCAGACAATTTTAGGAGAGGATTTCTAACCTAGCCTTAACAAGTAAAGAATCAAACTGGTGGCTGTAGGTAGACATGAGTGGAATTTCCTTTTTGCTTGCTGTGTAGAAACTGTCTGGCTAAAAAAAGACAACTGGCTTTTCTGTGCCACTTTGCTTCAGCTACACTGGTATGCTGACACTTCTTACCATAGCCTTGCCATAGTACCTGACAACCAGTTTCAACTAATACATTATTATTATTTTTTTTTTTTTACAGTTTTTCTCACTTTGTTACATTTCACAGATCAGAATTGAAATTCTTAAAACTAGGCCTACCTGTTTGACTTCCACATCATTTTGTCACTTTTGTACATTATAAACACAATTATTTCAATTTTTCAAAATCATTTTGTAAATGCTTTGCCACATTCATGCAAAAGATTAGGAACAACCTTCTGCTGTTTCCTATTTTATTACTTGCTCATGTCATGATGATCAAAATGTATTATACTGGTTCTCTGATAAATAGTTTAGGGTTAGGGTCTCGTGCAGATGCACAAGGTATCCTTTTGCATCAGTGTCTGACATGCAAAGCCTACCAGCCTAAAATTCTTTCTAAACACGTGACTTGCGTTGTGAAATGGTTGCCATTTTGTTAGGTTTGGGCAACAAAAGTACTTGGATAGGTTTAGAGAAACAAGCACAAATTCACAATGGCAGCGACCAGCAGCTAAAATTCTTAGTTGTCTTCAGCATCACACGTTGTCATAACGTTACAGATGCATCATAATGTTAAATCCTCTCTTTACTGTATATTTGGAGAGAAACAAAGTTAAGAAATAAAAATTACTGTCCGAAATGATTCCTCCCACAACAGTCTATGACACACGGTTGATGAGTTTTGAAAGGGGCTGGAGCAAGTCATCTTGTGCAAATCTGTGAATTCATTTGGAAGTTATGCACCTTTTTGCAACAGGCCACTCCCATTGCCACTCCCCCTTTTAGACAATAGAGTGCCTAAGTCACAGTAGACCCCATGGGACCTTAATATGGAAAAAATATGAAGGGTAGTCAGTGGGGTAAGGAAAATTATTTTTTGATCCTGTTTGACTTGTGCCCTGCATTACCTACATGATGTTCAGCAACTTAAATGGTAACTTTTCATGTGAAGTAAGTCTATGTTTGTCGTGACGGCCATGTCTGTATTGATGACGGAAATTGTCAGAGACGAGACATGTAGTTCACTGAGCAGTCTCACAAAAAAAAACGCTGTTTTACTTTACTGTTTGATGACGAAATTGAATTCTTTACATACAAAATGATCTTTTAAATTGCCAACCATCATATGCGTAATTCAGGGCACAAGCCAAATGGGATCAAAAAATAGGTTGTCCCTCTCCACTGACTACCGCTCATATTTTTTCCAAAGTAAGGTCCCATGGCCTGGAGGTAAAGGGATGTGACTTTGGCACCTTGTTGGCATAAATACAAACACACACACGCTTGACCTCCATACCAAATTTCAGCCTTTTAGGATTAAAAACTGTAGCTGCCAAAGAGTGGGAATTTTTACGGACTAACCGACATACAAAGCGACCTGTGGTTCTGCTGGTTGCAGCTAAAAATGTTTGATTAACCCTTAACCCTTTGATTAAACCTTTTTTTTAATAACACACAGGTCTCAAACATTATTCACCTGAAAGAAAATCAGGTGTTTAGTCCTCCACTCTAACCTGACCTTCACCCTTTACTCCACTGTGTCTGTGTTTGCACTATATTAAGGGAGAGGAGTTGCTATGAGCATCTAATTCTGAACTGACTCCAAAGAGTTTAAATCAGACTTTAGTGGGAGGGGTTCACTTTAGTTCTTTGTTACTGTAGCTCAGAAGTGCATCTAATCAACCTTCACTTGCAGCTATACGTACAAATATAAATGTGAATCCTGTCATGTCTCTTGCTATCAGTCTCTCACATACGGTAATAAGTAACTTTGTACTGTTAAAACTGATAAATGCCATACAGAAAAAACACAGCCTTGTGCAATTTTTTAAACATTCAGCATCAAAGCTTAGCCATACAGAAAAAACTTTGTCTATTAGTGAGGGATGCACAGTATTATTGGCATGATATCAATATTGGCAAATAATAGCTTAAAAAGTTACTTATCAGTATTGGCAGATAACAGAATTTCTGCTGATAAATCGGTCATACATATCGGCCACTCTGCAAATCTGTCGTTTAATTTGCTGATATGATTCTAACATATCAGTATAAGCTCCATTAAAAATGGGCACATTTTTGTCTTATGCACTGCAGAGCTCACTCTGTCACCAGGTTGTTGCTGTTGGTAACTCTCAAAAAGACACATGAAGCTTGTTTTTACTGTTAAAAATACATTTTGTACATTATATACATTTAATCCATAGAAATTACTTTCAGCTTTTTATCGCAGAATGTCTATATTTGAAAAAGAATACATTTATCATTTATGGTAGAATCAAAGTTTGTCTCATTTTATGTCTGTTTCAAAAACAAATAGTCTGTCACAATAAAAGTAACAGGTAGATTCTAGTACAGGCAAGACTTTGTGTTCTTTACAATGAAAAAAATGTGTTTACATGTCAGTATCGGTATTGGCATCTGCTAAAATGAGTTTGGAAATATTGGCATATCAGATATCGGCAAAAATCTAATATCATGCATCCTTACTATCAGTGTCCATGAATAATATCTTCTTTTCCTTAGGCTATGTGGGGATGAATGTAGGAGGAAAAAAGTAACCAAATAAACAGCTTTAAACTACAAGAAGTTAATTTTTCTAAACGAGATGTCAACAAAAACAATCATATGTAATTCCTTAGACCCAATACTTTAGACGCCCGAGTGACTCAAGTCTCACCGCCGTGGTAGACAAAAGATGAGTTGGACCAGTTTCAGAGAAGAAAACCTCGTTCACATGAGGCTGTGCTTGATGTGTTGGAACTGCAGTTTTACACAGTTTGGACAGCTCACAGTCGACTTCTTTGTGTGGTTTGATGAACAATGCTCCACCACACAGAGTGCCTCTGTACTTAGTTCTTAACTTTCCTTCATAAAACTTCATTTAAGTTACATGTTTAGGAAATTCTCATTGCCAGAATTGTACATGTTGCTAAATTAAGAGTAACTGAGAGTCTCCTCTTGTAGAAATCAGAAACTTAAGAACTTTCAAATTCTGGATGTCAGTCATGATATAACAGGTTTTAGAGAACAACTCATTTAACATTTTATTTTCTCTTAATGATTGCAATTAATAAATTGAAAAAAAAAAATCTGTTTGAAACCTGCACTTATCTGTGTAAGACAAACTCTCACTTCATGTATTGAATGCACAATGTCAGTGAAGGCCAGACTGAGGCTTTGCTGAGAACTTCTGAATTGCTTTGCTTTCAGTTTCTCATATTCTGAAAGGATTGTAACCTCTTTTCAACATTTTTGTGATGCCTGCTATGGTCTCTGAGATTGCCAAAAATGATCTTTATTTCCTAAGTCCAATGTCCTTCCCTCACCCAGGCATGTACCTTTTAGCTTCAGCAGTGGCTGCACAGGTGCATCAATGCTGCATTTAGAAAAAGCCAAAACCCAAAAGCGGCTGTTTATTTGTTTTGTGAAGCAGCTGAAAGAGCCGCTTTTGGGTTATATAACCGTGTTTAACTTTGTGTTTTAGTGTCGGTACATAAGAGGGCACCGCTAAACATTTGGCGAGCTTCACATATTTTAAAATGAGCATTTATTGCATTTTTGGACGGATTGTCTGAGTGCTCATGCTCCTCTGTTGTTTTCAGCTAGCAGTGACGTCAGCAATGAGCTCCAGCTCTCAGGACTGCACCGTTCATCATAATAATGCTGCAAAACTTCCTATATGATCGTATCACATCGTATATGATAAATATCCTTATCATAAGGCTTAATGTGCAAAAAACCACACTTTTCCTTTAATGTACAGTACATTTGAATAGTTGAGTAGGCTCTGAGTTCATGAACACTACCTGTTGTCAAATCTCAGCTCAAAACATACTTTTGCAGCATTGGAGTCCTCCTGATCTGAACAGGCTGTTGTCACTGTATCTCTGGTTTTTGTTTTATGATTTCCTTGTGTTAAGTGACAGATTTTTTAAATGTGATTTATCATGCTAGAATTTCTAGATTTTTACAACCGTTTTAACATGTGCTTTTATGAAAAAATCCTCTGTCCTTAGACCCTCTCGCTGGATGAGGAAAAACTTAAAAAACCCTGAATCGATGGAAAGAGTCAGGGAAAAATAAGAAACCTGTGAGAGAACCGTAGAGGAGGGATCCCTGTCCCTCGGACGGACAGACGTGCAACAGATGTCACATGTACAGAACACAACAACAAAACAATCACAATGTTGCTGCTACATCTTGAATTATGAGATATATGAGAGTCTATAGATCCAGAAGGAGGTGAAGTCCATGAGTCCAGGAGCACAGTCTATGGGTCAGATGTGTAAATCCAGAAGGTAGTCAGTCCACCGAACCAGAAGTGTGTGCAGTTGTATCATATTCAGAAGAAAAGGGCCAGCTAAGGGCAAACTTCCCTTAAGCAGTCTAGTTGGGATGGATCTAGGAGACAGGTGGATGGTTTCCATGTAGAAATTGTTGAAGTTAGTCATGAGAGGTCAATGGGAGAAAAGCAGTCTAAGTATGTGTCTGGGTTCACAGCTACCTCCAAGGTTCCTGTGTTAGAGAATGAATCAGTATCAGTGGGGAGCATAAGGTGATCAATTTTGTCTCTTATAGAAGTGATTTTATCATTAAAGAAGCTCAGAAAGTTAAAACTGCTGAGGGACAAAGGAACACATGGTTCAATAGAGCTATGACTCTCTGTCAGCTCGGCTGCAGTGCTAAAAAGAAATCTGGGGTTGTTCTTGTTCTCCTCTATTAATGATGAGAAACAGGCTGCTTTAGCATTGCAGAGGGCATTCCTATAGGTTTGAAGACCGTCTTGCCAGGCTAATCGAAATTCTTCCGAAGTGGTGGAACGCCATTTTCTTTCCAGTTTTCGTCTTGTCTGCTTTAACTTGCCAGTTTCAGAGTTATACTACAGGGCTTGTTTCCTTTGTTTCATAAGCTTCTTTTTCAGAGTAATGGACTCAAGGGTCATACGCAACGATCCTGCAGTAGTGTCAACAAGATGATCAGTTTGGGAGGAACTGAAGTAAATGTGAGAATCATCTGAGACATTGAGACATGACATTGAATTAAGAGCTGAATCTTTTCCTTAAATTAAGGAACAGCACTTTCAGACAGGCATCTAGTATAATATTGTTTAGCAATTGGTGTGTAGTCTGATAATGAGAATTCAAATGTTATTATGTTATACAGTCCATCTGTCCATCTGTCTGTCCGTATATCTGTCCATCCTGTCTTAATTCAGCCTCGACAGTCAGACTTGATCGTCTCTAAATGTTGTCGAGGTGTGATGGGACACAAAATTATTATTTACATAGAAGAAACACCGAGAAAAAATCATCTGCAGCCTCAGAGCTGCGGGTCAGAGGTCACTGTGTGTGTGTGTGTGTGCGTGTGTGCGTGCGTGTGTGTGTGAGTGAGAGCTCTCTTAGCAGCTCTGACTGACACAGATGAACTGTGACAGGTGGAGAGGTGCATCATGGGAGAGGAAGGCTATGCTCCAAAAATCAGTCCTGACAAACAGAGACACACACACACACACACACACACACACACACACACACTCTCCCTGTTCTCTTTCTCTGATTGACAGCTCTGGTAGCTCCACTCTTGGTCGCCCCGGTGACCGCGTCTCGCTCCATTAGTTCGTCTCAATTGGCCAGACCTGCCTGTCAATCAAACACACAGGCCATGTCCCCGCCCCTCTGAGACCTGCAGCCAACTACATCGCTCCTCCAATCCTTTCTTACTTCCTTCCTCCGTTTACCTTCCTGCTTCATCGTTCCCATGGCGATGACCACAACGAAATCGATTGGTGCTGATGCAGACGAGTGAACGCAAACAAACACGGAGAAGGAGGGACAGACAGGAAGGAGGAGACGGAGGAGAGAAACAAAAGATTCAAACAGATGAAACCAGAGTTCAGAGATGATCAAACTCTGCAGCAGTTTCACCTTCTCTCTGATGACTCCGTGACAAACTCGCTGAAGGTCACTGGCATCAGTTTGTTTCTCCCCCATCTCCCCTCGTGACTCCCCTCCCCTCGTACAGTTTAACCTCCATCCCCCACCGCCTCCCACCACTTGACGGGCGTTGAAATGCTAACGAGACATCGCATCACTCGCCGTGTTTACACTGTGACCGCCATTGCTGCAGGGCTGCGTTCAAAGCTGCACTGACGGGAAGGGGGTGTGGCCATGGCTGCTAACAAACCTCATCTCAGTTTTTCATATTTTAGGGGAAACTCACCAATGTTGCTTGTCAGACTCGTTAGACCCAGCGGTTGCCGTGGTGATTCAGGAGGCAGGTCACGTCAGAAGGTCAGAGCGTCTTTGGCTGTTTTCAGAGCAGAAAACATCATTTACTCTCAGTTTTCCTGGATGGCATCAGCAGGGTTTTCATGAGTACAGACAGTGAAACAGATTTCTGCTCCACCATAAATGTTCATTTAGGATGATGATAAAAGAAAAAGAACAGCATCACACTCAAACACACACAAACACACAGAATGTTTAAAGTTCACAAACACTCTGCAGCTGCTAAGTAATAGGAAATCAGACTTTATATTCTGTGACTGTCTTGGGGATCAATTAAGTTTTTTTGTTTATTGTGTTTTGTTTTAAAAATGTAAAGCAGTTCAGGCTGTCAAAGTGAAAAGTACAATATTTACCTCTGCAGTAAAGTCAATTCGAAATCACAGAGCTTAGACCTCCTCACTGCTCATAATTCAGCATGTTTACACTCTGAAATGAGTAAACTACTGAGGAAGAGGAGGAGTGATAACGGCACTGCTCCTCCTGCTGCTCAGAGGAATAACAAGGTGATCAGGCCGAGTGTGACAGTCCCAAACCAGCAATAACTCACAGAGAGAAATCCCTCATTCACATCACATTACAGAGATTACAGCAGCCAATCAGCTTTAGCGCTGTAGATCAGCTGGAAGCAGACACAGAGCTGAAGAAGTAGAGCAAAGGTCAGTGTCAGAGAAAAATAAATGTTATTTATTAGTTATATTTATCAGAAAATAATTCTGTCAGTAGAGCAGCAGGTTTGAAACAAACCAGTCGAACCAGCAGCTGTGAAGCTGAGACACAGCGAGGCTAACAGTTTCCCCCTGCTGCCAGTCTTTGTGCTAAGCTAGGCTAAACACATAGAAACATCTGACTGAAATTCAGCCCAAAGGTGCTTTTAACTACACTGCATGGTCTTTATCAGGATGAAGATCATGTGATGTAAACAGTCATGTGATTCTGGTGAATTTAAAATGCAGTGACGTGAGATCAGCTGGAGGAGCTCCAAGATTGGCTAGTTCCTGATGTCACTACATCATTATGTGACTGCTGAATGCTGCTAAAAAAACAAATGCTGCTTTTCTGGAGAGTTTAAATCTAGTTTTCTATTGGACGCCGCACGTCCAGCCCCAATGTCTCCACACAGGAGGACATGTATGACATCACAGAATTGAGGGAGACCTTCACTTCCCGCTGCTGCGCTCAGGTTTCATGTGATGGAAAGATTTTCATGATGTGTGTCAAAACACTGTGAACGTCATCTGTTTAAGTTGTGTCGAATCATTTCAACAACAGACTGGCTGATTTTCAGCCTCTTGAATGTTTGGGAACAGTCGGGGGGGGGTCATATTTCATTTTTCCTCCGTCTCATGTATCTCAGTATAAATGTTGTGAAATGAGTCTCAAGTGTCAGTAAGCTGATTTCAGAGCAGCAGGTTTTGTAATTCCAGGATTTTCTGCAGCACAAGTGTGCAGCATCATGGCAGCCGGCCGTGTTGGCACTGAGCCGCCGTCGGGCTGGACTCACACTTAATGGAAGTGATAAAGAGGCTGCCAGCTGGCAGGAAAAACATGTGGTTCTCTGTGAGCTCTGATGCTCCGAAATCCTCATGAGACCAGAAGGGGGGGTGGGGGGGGTTGAGCCAGGCAGAAATCCACATTCAAAACTTTTCCAGGACAACCCCTCATTTTCCAGGACAATCTTGTTGCATCTTTTTACTTTGTGATTTTTTACAGAACAGGAAAGCTGCGCTCCACACCGTCCTTGGCCCTTTAGAGCCCAGACTCACAGAATCCTCGGACTGGACATTTTCTCACTTCTCTATTGTTTGTTCAGGGACTTTCCAGGCCTGGAAAAATTTCTTTAAAAATGTCAAAATTTCCAGGTATTTTTGTTGATTTCTCAGGACGTGGATTTATGCGGATTATAAACTTTTCCAGGACAATTTGTTGTTTTCCAGGAAATTTATTTTCTGCTTCACAACATTTTTGTTTCTCTTCTTCAGGAGTTAACCTCATCCTCACCGATGACTGACAGGACTAAAGATAATAGAGGGCCAGGCGGGGTCCCGGGGCCAACAGGGGTCACATGACCCACATCATGAGGGGAGCAGAGGGGTCACTCTCGTGTGTGTGTGTTATTTGACAGGCTTCACATCAGTAAATACAAAGCAGCAGCCTCATATTGTTTCTGACTGGGGGGGGCAAACATTGGGGGGGGTCAGTGATTTGGGCAGGTTTTGGGGCAGTTCGATTGACAGCTGGAAGATTTTTTAGTGAGTTCTCTTTCATAAATTGTCACTCTCCTCGTCATTCTGAAAGCGTCTCTCCTTCTGGTGTTTACATGTTGAACTTTAACCTTAACACAGTCTCACACACCGCAGCATTCTGGGTAGTCTGGCCACCCTCAGTGTTGCTCAGAATCGGTTGAGCGTGCCGATCTCAGTTTCATCTCGGAGCTGCTATGACATGAAAATCTGACGCACTGCTGGATTTATTTCTCTTTATGCGAGCAGTCTCCCTCCGCTTCAAGTCTTTGTGCTAAGCTAGGCTAACCACAGATCTGTGTTACAGAGCTTCACATGCAAACTGTGATTTATACACACACTCGCACACACATACATGCCGGTCCGGTGTGGAGTTGAGTCACCGTGGAAACCAGAGACAAAGAAACAGGAGTCATGTTACAGTGAACATGTGGCAGCTACTGTGTGTGTGTGTGTGTGTGTTAACATGAACCTACATACTGTGAATATAACACGACTCAGGAATCCTTTACCACCATAACTCCTGTCAGTACTGCAGTACTTCTGCAACATTAACACTTTACCTCAAAGTCCTTGAAAACATTCCAGGACTTGAAATGGAGAATGAAAAACTGAGATTATCTAATAAAGGAGTGAAAGTTACTCAACACATTCTAGAGATATTCATGAAGGAAAAGAGGCAAAACAAGTTCATTAAAAAAATGGTTGTGAATATAATAATGAATGAGAGTTGATGTTTGTGCTCATCCCATTCCGATAAAGAGTTTTTATTTTGAAAGTTTAGAGCCTCTCTTCCTGTGATGGGGAACCTCATGCTGCCGTTATCATTTATCAAATGGCCACTTGTTCTGTTAAATCTGTTTATTATTCAGAGGATGAACCCTTCACATTACAGACTTTTCCTGTAGCGCCACCCTCAGGATGAACTCGACGCTTTCAGCTGCTTCACTGTTAAAAACACAGAAGTGTGTTTGAAGTGAAAAAGAGTCAAAGTGCTGAATGACTCCTCAGGTTCAGATGAGACGTGAAATCTGATCCAGATACACATACATGTTTGTACAGCTATACATGTGAGGACACTCATTGACATAATGTCCTCGCCCCTTACCCTAACCTTCACCTAAACCTGATTCTAACCCTCAAACCAAGTCTGAACCCTCAAAAGTCCTTTAAAGGCCTGTCAGAGTGAGGACCAGACAAAATGTCCTCACTGTCCAAAAAGTGTCCTCACTTCCATGGTGTAAAACTCATGAGACTAAAAACTGGTTCTCACAAAGATAGCTGTACAAGGGCACACACACACACACACACACACACACACACAAACATTCAAACACACACAAACAGGCAGCGAGGAGCTGAGCAAGCGAGCGAGTTATTTTTACTCACAGAAGAATAAAACAAAAGGCGAGTGAGTCAAGTCGAGTTTCTTTGACATTTTAAATGTGAGCAGCAGCAGAGAGGACGATCGACTCGCTGCTGTTTTCAGGCAGCAGAAACAAAATCTAGAGACGTGAAGAAGTGAGATTTCCATCTGCTGTGTTTCATGTCGGGAGAGTCGGCTGGGAGTTTCACAGCAGTTTGAAGTGGATGGATGGGAAAAGAATAGAGACATCTGCAGATGTGTTCAGCTCTGAACAACACATCTGAGCTGCAGAGTCACTCTGAGGCCCAAACTTACAGCAAGTCTGTTTGCATTTGAGGGTTTGGGAGCCGCTCAAACTGTTCATGCGTGATCCAGAGTCAGGACAGTTTATGAAACACATGCGCTGCCAGCAGCAGCAGATGTTCTCACTGTTCATATCAAACATAAACTCTGTTTGTTCCCCTGAGAGACTCATTAACCCACAGCTCCAACATGCTCATCAGCCAACTTTATTTGTTTTGTTCAAGATCCATGCTAACCGTTTCCCTCTGTTTGCAGTCTTTATGCTAAGCTAAGCTAACCAGCTGCTGGCTGTAGCTCCATGTTTGATGGACAGGTAGGAAAAATGTTTTCCACTGTCTCCAACTTTTCTCCAGCTGCCCAAAATTTATGTCCTTGTGCAGACTGTGTATTTTGGACTGTACATATGTGAACACATCTGCTGAATGAAGGTGATTTACAGCAGCTGCCTAACAATCATGCGACTGACTGCAGAGCAAATATTTCTCTAAGACCCTCCTTCCTGCCCCAACACACCTCACACATCAACATACCAAACACACAAATCATGCTGAAGTATTTCTTCATGCTAGGTCACTCAGACGCAATAAAACATTGTTCATTGTTTTCCTATTTATTATAGTCGTTCTCGTTGTCATGTGATGTCACCTTTGTTGGACCAATCATGACTGACAGTGGTGCTGCCAACCATCACCTCCTGAGTGGCGCAAATTTAACATTAGCTGTTAGCTGTCAATCATGACGTTAAAACTCCTTTTACAGAATCTGAGTTCTGAGTTAACACCAGACTTACAAACCTGACACAAACGACCTCACACAAGCCATCTTTGAGCCCCGCCTGCGAAGGGCGAGCGTACAAGCTGTACTGCAGCCAGACACCAGGGGGCGATCAAGATGATTTGGAGCTGTCACACTATCATATGGGAGGTGACTCATTTCATCTGATTTTAAACAGCAAACATGATGTTTTGTTTGTCTGAAGGTTTCATTTCATAAAAACACACCAACAACAACAAGGAGCTCTTCTGTCTGAAGTTTTTTCTCTCGTTCACGGCTAATGAGGAAAGTCACTGAGGCTGTGTGTCGTCTGTCTGTGCTGAACAAATAGCACAGTAATCAGATTTCTGTTTGAGTTATGAGAGCGAGCCGAGGGGGAAGAACGTCTCCTCAAGGCCTCCATTCACACTTTCATTATTTCATATTTCATCCTGCTGTGAGCGTGTGTGTGTGTGTGAGCGTGTGTGTGAGTGTGTGTGTGTCTGTGTATGTCTGTATGTCTGTGTGTGTGAGTGTTTGTGTGTGAGTGAATGTCTGTGTATGTCTGTCTGTGTGTGTGAGTGTGTGTTTGTGTGTGTGTGTGTGTGTCTGTGTATGTCTGTCTGTGTGTGTGAGTGTGTGTTTGTGTGTGTGTGTGTGTGTCTGTGTATGTCTGTCTG
>JAQFJA010000001.1:3388651-3398841 GCA_029874485.1 Naso brachycentron
ATTCAATTGATGCAGGTAATCAAAAAGAGATTCACTGTTTATTAAAACCTGGTTTCTCTTACAAAACTGCTGCAAAAAATGTAATACAGTAACTGGGCTTACAATGTTCTGGTTAGACAGGCAATCCAGACATGTGGCTCTGACAATTTTTGCATTTAAAAAAAAAAGAAAAAAAAAAGTTGACCTTCAAACTGTCAGCTGGGATCACCATAGACTTGGGGACATTGCTTTTGAAAAGACAATCTGGTGTTTAGTTTTTTTCACATAAAGATTCAAAGATTTTAGCTTCGCAAAGTATTTCAGTATTTCAGAGGTGGATAAATATCTCAAAACCACACAAGAAAAAAAAAAAGCAAAGCTGGATACCAGAAAGAATAAGTGAGGAAGTGTTTTGTTTTTTTTTTGTTTTTTTTTTTAAGTAGTAGTCTGGATATTTAACTACAAAGTCAAATAGCCAGACTACTTCAGAATTACCCTGTGATCAAGCAGCAGCACTTGGACATCAGCAGGCACCAGGAACAGATATCTAACCTGGCACCAGACGAAAACACACACAGGGAGGACAGTTGGATGGATCAATATGGCTGCTCTGAATAAGAAGTACTGGGCTTTTAATACAGATTGCACTCCTAAATGGATGTGAATGTCTGCTAAAATACCTCCCAGTGTTAGTCAGCTCGGTCGGAATCGGAGCCAAGAGTTGTTTTGTCTTTATCTCTCACTCATATGAAACCCATAGCGCTGTCTGCCCCTCAGGTGCATGACTATTTGAGGTAAAACAGACCAATTTATCTCTGTTTACCATTTTCATGCCAAATTTATTGGACATACTCTGCATAAAGGCAAAAGTAAAAACAGTTGTTCGATGCCTGAAACATATGAAACATCTAAAATACATTGACCTGTCTGCCTCTGCATTAAACGTAGCTGCAGTCTGAGTGTTATTGACTGCAGACAGATGATGGACGACGGTGGAAGATCATTGCATCCAAGTTCTCCTCTGTCACTCATAAGACTCTCAAGTACAGAAAAGACAACAAACAATCAAAGTAGAATAAAAAGAAAGAGAGAGAGAGAGAAAGAAAAAAGAAAACAAGCTGCAAAGTTAGCACAGGATGTATTGCAAACGTTTTAATGAGTCTACTCTTAATTAGTGCCACAGGAAATCGATGGTTACCCCAAATGCTTGTCATTAACAAACGAGCAGACAGCCAGCCCACGGGACCTGTGCTGAATAACTGTTTTTCTGTCACATGCTGCCGCTGATGACCACAAGGAATGTATAACTCTGTGTGTGTGTTTTGCATCATAAGGTTTGCATAAAATAGAAAAGTCAGGAAGTTAAAAAAAATAAAACAGTGCAATAATAAAAAAGGTGATTTAAAAATCATTTAGCGATTCAAGACAATTAAAGGTTTAGGGGCTGATGTTGTTGGTCACCGGCAACTGTTGTGTTCTTCGTAACTGAAAGCTATAACGTAAATTGTTTTATGTTTCTATCAAAAGCGAGTAATCTGTAGTAATTAATGCAGAATTTTAACAATCATGCCTGTTGCTTATTTTTTACCCTCCCAAACCCTCACCCCACCCCCAGTTTTGTCCAGATATTATCTATTCTGGCAGTGGATGGAAACTGGTGTAATAGTAATTCTCCACCTGTCTTTGTCAGGTGTAGTTTTCCAGTCTGTGTATAGTCGTCTTTTCTGTTAGCATGTACAGCTGTGCTGTAATTTGCTCATTGTTATCTCATCTTTAATATAATCTTACATAAAAAGATAAAATCTAAAAATCACATATTGTCAGGAGAGACAGACAGATAGAAAAGCCAAGACAGAGAAAAGCTAAAACGACTCTCTCTAGAGAAAAGGACAGAAATGTGCAGCTGTGCAGCTCCTGTGCAGAGCGCAGCTAATGCTAATGTTAGCTGACACTAACACACAGTCAGCTACCCCCCACCCCCCAAAAAAACACACAACTGGGTGCAAATACTGAATGCTAATTCAAAGTGACCTTAGTCTAATAAATTGTAAAATAAAATCTTCTACACTGACTGAGACTCCCACTCAAAAGGCTAGGCTAGTATTGAAGTTACAAGTACAGGCAGACAGGCTGTGTACAGTTATCAGAAGACAATATCAACTGATTGGAGAACTGACACCACTGTCTTTCTGTGACTCCATATTTTATTGGGCCAAGCCAACCAACAGCTTTCATAAAATGTGCTGTGTGACAGTAACATTATAATGATTGGTTCAATTGACGAAGACAAAGTAAAATACTTTCTTTTTGAAATTTGGGGACAAGGGAGGATATTTGTCATTAGTGGAGCAGAAGGGGCATTTTGGGGGGCATTACCCCTCCCTGCCTATGCCTAAAACCGGCCTCGCCTACTAATCAATGAATCAGTCAATTGAATTACCGTTTTTTCCTTTTTGGACTGATAAAGGGTGTGACACATGACTACATACACAACCTATGACATGTAACAATCAAACTGCAGGATGGAAGGATATTTTTGTGTCTAACATTAAAATTCATGTGAGTGTGAAAAACGTCTCAACTTTTATTTTGAGGATATTAAACCTGCAGAGAAAACTGCATTAAGTTGTAAGAGCACTTTGAAGATTTAAGTTAACTGTCGTCTCATTCGACATTACAGAAGGTACTTTCATGCTCCGAAACAGCATAATTTATTTTCATCGGGATCTGTCAGCATTGGTTGCAGGCAGAGTATAGCCTCTGTTTGTGATGGCTTTGACTTGCCGAGCACTTGATTGGAGCACACAAGTTTTAAAAGGGGGACAAGCCCTCTGACTTTGATGGATTTCTGGGCAATATTAGTCAGCGAGCATGTATCCCCCTAAGCTGTGGTGGAACTGATCGAGGTTGACCAAATAATCTGCCAATTCCCTCCCAAGAAATGCAGAGACGACAAAAAAGCGTCTAAGTCTCTCAAGCCTTCATCCCCGAGAGCTGGATCAGCAGTTGTGTCAAAAACTCCCGTTAAGAGCACAAGATTTCAACTTTTGAGAAGGTGGTGGGAGGACTTACAATTTCATGGTTTTACATTTAATTCATGTTTAATCACACAATCGTTTACGGCATCACAGAGTGAGCACTGATGGAGTCTGACATTATCATTAAAGGAATCGTGAACAAATGTCACAGCGCTGGTGTTATTATGCAGCCTAAAATGAACTGTCACATCACTTCCTTAAACCTCTTACTTACTCCTCAGGTAATGAGTCAATACTCGGAAACATTTTTAATGTTTGTTTGTGAGTCATGTCAAGGACTGGCCTTGAAACTCCCAGCGCTCTGTCATTCATCTCACTTCATAACGCTGCAGGCTTCCCAGCCCCATAAGTCCTGAAATAGATTGTGTCAGTGTTTTTTATTTATTTATTTATTTATTTTTTCAGGCAATATAGTCAATATGGTTTGTGAAGCTGAGGTCTCCCCAGGTCACATGAGAGCAGCACATGAAAGCCAAGCGCTCGGCCTCCACTTCACAAACAAGCTGTCCCTACTTCAAACGAGTGGCAAAGCTGCCCCACATTTCTTCTCTCTTCACTTCCAGTAGCCAACAGTGCTAATGGCCGCCGGCACTCTCCATCTCCCCTCTCCACCTGGCAACAGGAGTGTGTTTGCAGCCGTGGCCAAAGGTAGCCTGAACCGTGACAGCACATGGCACAGCTCTCAGCTTTTAAACACAGCATCATCATCATCCACCCAGAAATTAGGCCCACAACTTTGATATTTTTTTGAAATTTTTATTAATAGTGAAAAAATACACACATCACCTTTTTAGGGTGCTGGGCTCAGTGGAGTGTATCAAAAAGAAAAGTAAAGGCCCGCACACACTTGTCTTGCTCCAGAAAGTATTTACTTGTTTTTAACACACGATGTTTCGAGCGTGTCCGCTCCTCATCAGTTCATTTTATATAGTTTTGGCAAGCAATAAATAAAGGAGATCAGTTACCGCACATGTTGTGTAATATTTTGTTAGCCGCTGATTGTTTTCAGTTCCAATATTATCTTAACCTTTAGTGATTATTGACCAAAGTTATTGTAAGTCGATTCTGTGGTGGAAACATTTCTGTTTCATGTTTTTTAAACATTTCCCTGAAGAATGAAGACAGCCTGAGCAGGGCTGATGTGAGCTTTAACAGATTTGTGGTACCTTGTGAAAAACAGTTCAGGGGTGCTGCTCGGTAAGTGAGACTGCCATTGGGTCGGCTTGAAAGATGTTTTTCTTTTCCTCAGGGTCTAACTGAAGTATGGGTTTGTTTTTCTTGTGATCTAGCATCACTCCCAGCACTTAATGAATCATCATGACATGAAAAGTATATTTACATTCTTAGATTGGCTCCAAAATTGACTGCATGAAGATATTTGGTTTGTTAATTCCAAATGGTGTTTTTTCTCCTTTTCCGTCTGTCAAAACAAACATGGGCTGTCTCAGAAAGAATTTAAGATTCTTCATGTGATCCACGCTTTCTGTAGGAAGGAGCTTCTGCATAATGCAAGGAGAAGCTGTTTTGACTGTGAAATGTGCAGCAGGTTCTGTTTTCCCTGTTGGAAGTCGGTGTGGTTTGATTGAATCCAGTTCACACTTCATTTGTTTGGTCTTTCTATTGAACACAAAGAGCAGGGAAACGCTCAGCTGTGGCAAAGGATCTGATGACTGGAGACTGAGGTTTTTTTTGTGGGAAATCAGTAGTTTATGGCCGAGGTACTGGATGTTGACAGTTAATACTTCACTGTCTTTCACCATTTGTGGTTTTATTTCTGCAGCAAATGCAGCAAAATGCCGCTTTGCTTTAGGTTGACGCATTAAAAGTAAAAGTAGTTCCTGACGGATGTGGGATTTTGGGGGCCGACGCTGATACCGATTAGGGGAGCAAAAAAATTCTGATATCTGAAAAACTGGCTGATGTTACATTCTAGAGCTGCAACTAATATTCAGACAATTAATGTCAAGATTAAGCGATGAATTGTTTATTTGAAATGTCAAAAAAAAAAGTGTGGAAATGCTCATTTTATTTTTCCCAGAGCCCAAAAAACAGACTTCTTATTTATGACCATAAATGACAGAAATACAGCAAATCTTCATATTTAAGTGGCGAAACCAGCAGCTCTTTTCTCTTTTTTTTGGAAAAATGACTGAACTGATTAATTGATTACCAAAGTAGCAGTCAGTTAATTTTCTATCAATTGATCAATTTGATCAGTCCATGAATCATTTCAGCTCTATTACATATGTATATAATATCGGCTGAATGTGGTTACCAAATACTAACAGTAAACTCTTCACATATTAGTGCTAAAATAATGGTCCACCTGCTGTTGGACAAACTATGCAAGTACACAATTTAAATCACTATTCCAAGCACTTTCCCAGCCTTAAAAAGCTGTTTTAATATCGGTACATATCGGAAAACATATACACCGATAATAACAGCAAATAATAACAGCCCTTATTAGAGGTACTTAAAATTCCTAAGATTGAATTTTTCTGATATTTATCTGTATTTATTTCTAAATTGATCTGCACATATTTATTTTATTTTATTGAGACATTTTATATTCACCTACAGGCTCTTCAAACAGTTTAAAACAAGCGTCTGCATCATGTCAGACCTTCACACACTCTTTTACCTCACATTTTAATTAGTCACCACTGTCTCCCACAGGCCTACAACATCCACGTGAATGGCGTGCTGCACTGTCGGGTACGCTACAGTCAACTTCTGGGCCTCCACGAACAGGTAAGCTTTGCACCACCACAGAACATCCATTGCTGTCAGTTTGCTTTGGACCAGATGTCACCGCTCTGCATGTGTGGCACCCTGACGGCTGTTTGAATGCCACCTCATCACCACATGTGACCTTTCGCTCATCCCTGTGTTGTATGGTCAATTCGTTGGCCTTCCATCCTTTTGAATCCTGAGCACAGTGGTTTTCGCTCCTAGAGTTCAGACTATTGCATGTAAATAGGCAGTGTTGCGGAGGAGCGTTGGAGGGAGTGGCTGACACGGAAGGAATGTTCTTGGCCATTCTTTCACTTCACCTGCTGGGAAAAGAAACTCAATCTGAAAAAGAAATGTTGTTGGAAAGTGTTGAGTTGCCTGCTCTTAAGCATTTTGGAGTCCTCGCCTTGGTGAAGCTTTACACAGAGCCACAGCTTTCGGTCAAAGCTGTTATTAGCCAGTTAGTGTATAGAGCACCTTCGTTTTTCTGCAGTGCTGTGGTTAAAAAATGAGACAACTTGTGAAAGCGTTCTGTTATCCTTTTTTTTTTTTCATAAGGCAAATGATGTTGCGGAGGTCGATGCATTGTCAGTTCAGAGGTGGATTTATTGCTGTGAGCTCTTCATGCTGTGAAAAGTATTTCACTGCATAGAACACAGTCTTAGAGAAATGCACAGTTTCCTGTTTTCACACATTAAAAAATAAGGAACCAAGGGCCAAACTTTGCTGTCTCCTTCCTTGGGTCTGTGTTACCCAGTCTGACAGTTGCTGTTGCCTGGCAACAGGGTGTGTGGTAGACACATTTAAATCCTTAAGAATCAACCCCAGTGGGCTCCCTGCGGTGTACGCGCGACCCCAAAACACTGCGGTGATTGCAGCTGCACCTGGTTATTTCTGAGAAAAATTTGAATGCTAATTGTCTCTCTTGTCTTCCCTCTTGGAACAAGGTCACACTGCAAGATTCAGACAAAGATAGTCAATTATTAACACAAGATCCCCCACTGTACACTGTGCCAGTGGTGTGAAATCGTATATACCCTTCCTGTCTCCTAAGAGGGCGGAATCACGTCTCCCATGGAGACAGAACCACCGTCCCTCCGCCTCGTCTGGAAGTGTTATAACGTCGTATGAATGGATTAAAGCAGATGGATTTTGAGTCTCATGATATTTGTTTGATCTAAGTTTGAACTTTTAATTCATGGTTTCACCTGTAAGACCATTTAAATGTTCGTTTATGTCCATTGTGAAACAAGGCAGGAAGCAGCGGTTCACAGATCTCATGAGAATGTGTTGCTGAGACAGAGACAGGTCTGGAACAAAGTTGATTTTCTCCTGATTTGTGTGTCTGAAAAATGACATTTTTGTGTCAGAATGTTCAGAAGATGTGTGTCTGTGAAAAATGGGTCCAATATGTATCTTAGTGATGATGGGACAAAAGAATTGATCATAATCTGTGATCACGTTCATTTCTCCCATAAGAATAAATGAACTCAAGACTGCTTCCTGTCTCCTAAAGGGGCGGGGCCGTGGCAAGAAACCATGTGACACTGATACAAGAAATGAACGGTCAGTGAGAGGTCTCGCTTTCCATTAACCGTCTCTTGGTCAAACCACCACGTTGGCAGGAAGCAGAAAAAAATGTTTTTATTGAACATTTCTGTAAATCACAGATTTATTTAATTTGTACTTTTTGTATCATATCAATGTTTTCTCGTCTCTCGAACACATCCTACTGTCAGTCCTGTTTCAACCAACAAAAACAGAAACTTCAACGAGACATCGAAACACTTTGCAGCCATGTTTCTGCTGACAAATCCAACTCAGCTCAAAAAGTGTTTATTGGCCGAAACAGCCCAAACCCTCACCACGTTTCACAACATCCAACTGAGAACTGAGACATAAAGTTTCATCGCAAAGAAACATACAGTTTTCACATGTTCGTGGTTTGCAGATATCGCAACATAAATTTTGGCTATTTGGTTGCAGGAAGTGACATCACTGTTCAGTTTCAGGATTTTAACATCAGCTTAGTTGTAAACAAGAGACGAGCTTCATTTTTCACCCATGCAGAGACAAATTCTGTACGTGAACAGCTTCCAAAGTCTGAAGCGTATTCGGCTCAGTTGTAGGCTTCCTCATCGTCGGATGTGTTGCACAAACATGGTCAGCAGCAGGAAGTCCCGCTGACTCGTGGACCTGCAGCCCCTCCAGGACTCGTCTCGACCCAGTTTGCTGCATTTAACAAGTAAAAGTTTATTTTTATCTGTTTCTCTCCTGAGTCAATGCTTCTTCTGCTCAGTTTTCTTGTCTTTGTGTTTTGCTGTTGCCATGGCGTCCCCCTGACGACCTCCGGCCCCCAGCTCCATCCCTCCGTTCAGCCGTCACTGTGCTCATTCAGGACGGATGATTGGCTCATTGAGAAAACACACCTGGCTGATAATGACACTGCAGTTAACAGGCAAATAATGACGGAAAATCCCCCTCTGTCCGCTCACCCTTCAATTAGTGACGACCTTCTCTGCTTGAGTGATTTCATGTGACCCTGCTGACCACCTCACCCCACCTCACCCCACCTCACCCTGCCCTGTTACTATGGAAACAGAGTACATGGATTTAAATAAAGGCATGTGAAAGCAAGTACATTGATTATCAGAGGCATCACACACACACACACACACACTCAGAACTTATAAAACACATGCTGCTGGAAAAAGTGAGTTTGCAGGATAATTGTGAATCCCTGCAGCTTCAGTAACATGAACCTGTAACACATGAAACACCTCAAGGCATTGTGGGATAGCGTGCAGAGCAGGATGACTGATGATGGGAGAAGACGGGAAGGAGTCATAAGCAGGGAAACTGACCCAAAAAACAAGATGAAACTTTAATAACTTTAGGAAACTAGAAATGAACAAAAGAATGAAGTCACATGGCTGCTCGCGTCTGTGCAGAGATCATCACTGTGCATTCAAAGACTTGATTAGTGACAAACAGGAAGCTGCTTATGTTCACGCTGCCCACAACATGAAGCATTAAGACTTTGAAGTCCTGCAGACCAACACGTCCCACAATCCGCTGCTTCCCATTAAAAGGTCCTGGTGCTGTCCTGCCCCAGAGGACAAATGCCCTCAATCTGCGGCCGTGATGGCGCTTTAGACAGATGTTTATTATGATGATTCAGACATCGTAGATGTGATGTGTGCTAATGTTCGAGTGGTGAATGAAATGCTGAGCTGTGCAGAATGGTTTATAATGGCAGCTGAAGTTGTCGATGTGCTGAAACGGGTCAAATGACAAATCTGTACGTGTTCAAAATCGTTCACTCATTCACTTACTCACTCACTCACTATTCCCTACTTGGTATTCCCTATATAGTGAACTATACGGGGAACGACCAAACGAGATTTTGTACACTACCTAGAAATTTTCTTAACATCACTGCGTCGGTAGATGTGCCGCATATTTGTGCGATGTAAGTGGTCTTACCCAGCATCATGTAAACAAACCGAGCACACGGGAGGACAGCACTGAAATGTATGGAGATTGTATCGATGTTGCATGGCAAGTTTTCAATGTTAAATCCCAAATAAGTTGTTTAAATTCCAATGATGTGCAAGCTTGGTTTTGTCAACAATACATCTGTGTTCTCACTACAAACTGCAAAAGGTCATGATCAATTTAGCTCACAGGCTCACCAGCTACTTCACTCATGAGCTCCCAGAACGGAGCGCACAGGAGGACAGCAGTGAAATGTATGGATGTTGTGTTGATTTTGCATGGGAGTTTTTTCAATGTAAAATTCTAAATAAAATGGTGAAATTCAAATGAAATGGATGTTTCTTTTGTCAGCTATGGTCCTGTGTCCTGATCGCAAGCTGTAATAGTTCGCAAACTCACCAGCTAACGGCTAATTTAGCTATCGGTGGCTAAAGCTGTTGGAATGTAATTCTTCTGAATGTTTTGCTCCTTTGCGTAAAGCTTTGGCTTCTCAGCACAGATGGAGGCGAAAGCAAACTTGTGTGTGGGTATTTTATAGTGCATTATATAGTGACTAAAATTATCCACTAAGAATTCAAACGCTACAACAAAATGGCAAACACAATATATGGTGCACCGTTTCCATGATATGGAATAGTTTCAACCACAGCATGTGACTAACAGTGAAGTTGATCAAACTCACAATGTTTGAGGGCCACAGGCGAAAATTGTAAAAAGGACACCTGTTGTATGCTGTGAGGCACCAGCATGCAAAGAGTCATCGTACATTCGTAATGAGACAGTCTGAATCCGAGAGAGCACAGCACCAGGACAGTGAGCTTCTCCACGGCAACATAAAGGAAAAACTTTGTTTTTCTGTCTAAGTCACTATGGAGGAAAAGAGCTTTTGAAACTGGCTCAGTGTGAGACTGCGCATGTCATTACATCTGTAGTGTTTTC
>JAQFJA010000001.1:3450255-3461285 GCA_029874485.1 Naso brachycentron
CCCCCCCCAAAAAAAAACCCAAACAAACCCAGAACAAAACAAAACATGTCACCAGATTACATAACAGTGTTGCATTTGTAAAATCTGTTGATCAGTTTCTTCCTTGTTGGGTTAGCGCTGCAGCAGTAACATTACTTGCTCCCAGTCCTCCTCCTGGGGTACAGTAACGTGCTTCAGGTTCTGACTGAACATGGATTTAGCTTTTTTTTTTCGCTAATCTATGACAGTGTGTGTGTGTGTGTGTGTGTGTGTGTGTGTGTGTACTGTTTCCTAGGTGATATGGGGGAGAGTGTGGGAGTAACATTAAGAGTGACTGGGCCTCTCTCCTGAAGTCTTCTGAATCGTGAGCTGTTTTTGTTTTTTGTTTTTTTTTTTAAAGGGGGCGAGGAGCAGGGCTTGGATGGTGATGAAAGCAACCATCAGACACGTCACAAATCTGCTGATCAACCAATAGGAAAATTTGTTTGCAATAGCCAGGTTTCAACCAGCAGAGGGCAGTCACTTCACATATTTATAACAGAGTATGTAAAATTCAATAAAATTGCACTAAAATGTCAAAATTTAGACCTGAATCAATCAAAAACACTGATAAATACATACTAGCATCGGTTTTCAGCTGAAAAAAGTGGTTTAGTTACTCTTTAAATTAAAGCGTAATATTCCAGCAGGACTTCACCAATATGAGCACAGGTGAAGCCCTAAGACCAAACTGTTACTCTGCATATAGAGACTTTACTTTTACAAAAGTTGTCTTTTTGATATTACAATTTATTGAACTATTGACAATGATCCAGAGGGTTGGGAGGGAAAAAAAAATACAAATTACAGACCAAAAAATAATAACAGACCCTCAGACTGCCTGACCTTCAGTCTACATCATTTTCATGCAGTTGCTTACATTGTGGTATTAATTTTCATTGGCCGCATTTTGACTTTTCTTTCCTGAAGACAACATGAAACTTACCATCCGGCATGTGTGGTTTGTGACATTTAACAAGATCACAGGATCACATGTTTGACAGATGAGTTTGTGATATTTATCCACATCCACACTCATTTACTGAGTGGTTACACTATGAGCAAAAAAAAAAACAAAGAGAGAAAAATGCCTGTGAAAGAGTGAAAGAAAGAGGGCGGGAGGAGGAGGAGGGGGAATAAAATGCTGAAATATGAATTACAAACCCGAGCTGCACCATCTGGACCGAGAAAACACACATCATCGTGGAGAGCCGGCACATTGAATTAGACTTGCTACGGGATCCATCTGCACCTCGTGAAATCAATCTCATTCCTTGATTTGATTAGGTCAGCCGCACAGAAGAAAGAGAAAAACTGTGTGCTCCTTGATTAAGCTTGTTTTGTTTTGCACTCCTCCACAACCACCCACCTTCGTCATGCTGTGTATACCGATGAGTTTGGGGCCCACAGGTAGGGTAATGACAGTAGTCGAGGTTAATGCTAAAAAATCTCCCTCTATTTAACACTCAGCATGAGCGCCACAGCCCCCGTAGCCGAGCTCAATTATACTTTTTCACGGCTCTGTCTCTTTATTGTTTCGAACAGTCTTTATTTATTTGCTTTGCTTGAATCACAGGTTTTAGTTGCAGGCTTAATTTTGGCTGCAGAGCTCTTTGGAGGACGCAATGAATTGGACAAATACCTCAGAACAGAAGTTGTGGTTAGTGTTTACCTTTGTTTTCTGGCATTGAAGGTTGCATCAGGCACACACCAATAAACACACAGATTGTCTAATGCTCTCTTGTTGTAACAACAGGATGTAATGAGCAGGCGGTAAAATCTATACTGAAGATTGCTCGCATACAATAGGTCACTCTTGAAGTGAGAGCTGATGTAGCTGGCAGCCTGCATGTATTATGCAGAATTGTTTTTATTTTCCCATTCGCCGTTCTCTCTTGGTGGTGACACTGTACCCTGCTATGATTAAAATGCATCCTCCCATGCATCCACACTCACAAACAAAAGGCTTTTCATGGGTGGCTTAATCTAATTGTGTTGTGCTCTTGTACTAAAGGTAGCTGCTTTGACTTTGACTTATTCTCCACAAGCAATAATGGGCTTGTGGCAGTGAAAGCAGCACATGTACCATAGCTCAAAGTGTTGGGATGGACATGGAGCACATTAGCCCTGATTGACCCCAGTGCAAATTGCATTAAAAAAAAAAAAAAAAAAGAAATCCAGTATGAATTATCTCGTTTTTGTTTGTCGCAGTAATTCATGACTGTCCAAGAGGGAAATAAAACAGAGCAAAAGCAGGAGGAAATTAAGCAATGTGAATAAGGTAGCACTGATCTGAAAGTCTCTGTACTGATTGTAATTACTGTAACTTTTCTGAGTGGAGCTGCCTTCAGTTACAAACTGTCACCTTTGCATGTTCGTGGGTCATGACACCATCTCTTTCCCACTGTCTCAATAAAGGTAGTGTCTGCTGTTAATAAATGAACAGGAAACCATTAAGGGTCCTCTTTCCCCTTTCGGCCTCCATGAATAGTGTTTGTGACCTCTTGTAGAAGCAATATTGATCATTGTTCTAATGCAACAGATGACCACAAATCCCCACCGATTAATTCCTTTGTGGCCAGTGCAAGAGAAGAAGAACAGATAACCTTGCATTTAAAGAGGTCTATCCAAAAAATCTGTATTTGTTCCAACAGAAGTAAAAAATTGATGAATCTTTTTTACTATTTCGGCTTTCATTTAATACCTTGAAAAATGAGGAGCCCTCAGAATGTCACGCTACAAAATGTCTGAACGAGACGTTTAGTTTCCAGCACGGCGGATGTTAACTATATGGTTCCCTGCAGTCGAGTCTGTTGTAGTTCACACCAGAAGGGAACTTTTCTGTCCAATTTGATAAAACGCTACATGCCATGAGACAGACTGCAGGGAAAATGTTCCCAAGAATAGCTAAGTGTATCATATATCATGCATTGCGCCATCTGTTCCGTACATTCAAAATGTTATTGCAATATTTAGAATCACAGATTATTCATGTAGGTGTAATTAACAGAGTCAAAATCCAACAAATGGGAGGAAGCTACAATTAATTTCCAGACATGTTTGAGCAGAGTCTATCTGGAGTAACTATTTAGGCTACAGTTGCCTAAGGCTGTACAGATGGGAAAAAAAATGGTAGATCTAATTTTACTAGTTTTGGCAATGAATTACCCCCTGTTGATCCCTCACTGCAGCATGCAGCCCTCCTGCATACATTCTCTGGATCGTTCAGTGATTTGGGGTCAAAATTGACCAGATGAAGAGAAGTGGGCCATAATGAGTGAACTGAATAGAAAAAGGTTAACATCTGGCCGTTACAAAAGATGCTAAGTAAACTAGTTCACACAGCGCATGGCCTTGGGGTTCCCATACATTTTACATAAGAACATGCAATCTATTGCATTTTTAATGTAGTAGTATGGTCCCCGGGTCTGGTCGTGCAGCCTCGGTTAAACAAGCTTGTCATCTTTAGCTCATCAGGATCGCACTGAACGTGACATTTAGAGTCAAAACAGTGATGCATTATACAGCACAGTTCTACATCCGTTTGTTACGTTAAATAGCATCAAATGTTACATATTTTATAAATAGCAGTTGTAGAAAGTGACCAAATGCACATGTATTGCAATTAAATACACTTTTAATTCACCTGAAAAGAACTTGAGAATTTCCATTTTTTTAAATATAAACCTGCTTACAATTCAGCTGTAAATGTACTCTGAACTAATTTTACCTGACTGCCAACAGTTACTACTTTTTAGGCTAAGATTTTACATTACAAAATAAACAAGTTTAGAATAAATATACATTGCATTGTTACAGATTAGAGCAGCTGTTTCCAACCTTTCTGGATTGTTCACACAGAATCCGTTGGGGCCACCTGTCATACATTTTTAAAGTTTTAGTTTTTATCAGTTCCGCCACAGAAACATTTCCCCTCCAAGCTTCATATAGGGTTTGATTTTAACTGTTCAAAGAGGTCAAATTATCCAATATTTCTCTAGAAAAAGGAATAAAATGAGAGAAAGAGAGGAGCAAAAAATATCATCACCACCACCAACCCCATAAATGATCTCACGACCTTGTAGATTTATCTTGTGACCCCTGGAGGGCCTGCACCCATAGGTTGGGAACCTCTTGTCTAAGCTACCCAACTGTCAATGTAAAACATTCAAAATGAGCTGCAGCTTGACCAGCTACAATAATACAACGCTACTTATGCCATATTGTATCAGTACAAACAATCCTGTAAAAAGAGATCGGTTGCAGGTGCCATTTCTTCTGTACAAGTAATTGTTTGAAGTACTTTGACGATTGCTGATGATGCATTATTGTTGTTGACATACCTTTACTTATCTGAAAACTTCTTCCTCAACAAATAAACTTAAAAAAAACATACAGTGTTTGTGTGTTAATGTAAATTCAACAATCTTGAGTCTCTGACCCTTTCTGAGGACTAGCAGAGTAAAGAAAGAGACGGCAGTCGGACGCACTGTGTGCAGTCTGTGCGAGCAGACAGAAGCTGACAAGCTGCATCACAGTGACAGCATCTCCTCCCTCGCGCTCCTCGCTTCAGTCTTCCTCTTCTTCTTCACTCCTACTGGTTACATACATAGGAGGAGCACTTGTCCTATCTACCATTTGGCCTGGCGAGGAGCACAATCATTAGTTCCCTCTGTGGGGCTACACTTAAGTATGTGGAACCCAGGGCCCAGTGCGGGGGCAGAGGGTTGGAGGTGGAAGTAGAATCTGTAGATTCTTCCTCATTAGGACACAGTGATTGTTCAAGTGATTGCAGTAAAAGCTCATCGTGAGCAGGGACTGACATATTTCCTCCTCCGCTGACAGAATAAGCAGTCCCATGCAGCCCCTGATTGGGAATTGTGGTTGGCAAGTGAAGGTGTGCACGTAGTCGTGCACGTGGTCGTGCACGACACTCTTTCTTCAGTCAGCCAAAGCTTTTCTTTATCTTTCTGAACTGCAGCCTCAAATTATTTGGATGTCTGTCTTTTCAAAAACCAGAGCACAGCAGCTGAGGCACGAGTCCTAATAACTTTCCCAGGCTGCATACTGCAGTGTTTACTCTTCATGAGACATTCTGCATTTACTGCAATACTTTATTAATTATTTAATATAATCTCATTGTTTACTTTGCTTACAGGTTGAATGTTACTAAACGCGATTAATACATTTCAGTATTCAAGAAACCAAATTTTTTTTTCTTTTTACTTCCGGAAAGACAGGAGATTACCAAGTGTGTAACCACTGTTGCTTCCAGATAGAATATAAATATAGGCCAACTGGGCGTCAATCTGTGTGTCTAAACAAACTTCACTCTGTGCTCAGAATGCTCATTGGTGTTTCCATCGTGTAGCACATAATTATAATGACAAGTACAAGAGATTATTTTATCCATTATCTGCTTGTTTTCTGAATGTCACAGCGTCCACATCCCTGATTGTTGGTGCTCCGTTAGTTGCCCAGGCAACTCAGTTAATGACAGGGACCTGTGACAGACTTTCTCGCTCCCCCGTTATGTAATTGTACTCTTTGAAGACCATTTGAACACTCCAGTGCGAAGGCTGTGTAAGAAGTGGGCGACCAGGGCATTGAGACCTCAGTGTTGAGAACTGCAGCTGCTTGCAGCCAGCTCACCTCAATTTCAGCCAAAGTGTCCATATCTAGCAAAGTCATGATTGACTCTTCTATTCTAGAGTAAAAAAAATACAAGGTGTGCCACTGATGTGAAGTAATTTTGTGAAGACAATTTGCTCATCTTCTTGTATTTGTGTTAACTTGTCAGCCATAATGCAACATCACTGTGCTACAAACATACAAACTGCTTTTATTAAAATGTTAAAAGTTGCATTTAACCCTCTTATTGTTGTACAAACTAGGCCCTCAACACAGTTTACATGGTCATCTATCTTTCTGATATTTGCCATGTGAACCAGTAAATATCCTCTGCTCATCAAGCACAAGTCTTGTAGTTTTTAATTGGTGTAAAAAACAAACAGACAAACAAACAAACAAACAAACAAACAACCTTTTAGTGAGCACTGGAAAGGCCTGCCTGAGGATCTGATAGCAGCTCAGTGTTGATTACCTAACTATATAATCGACTTCTTTAGCCCGATTTTGAATTACTTATTGGCTGTTTTTATTCTACAACCTTGTCTCCTGTGCATTACATTGATCTGAAATTAATTTGCACTCACAATTACATTCAAATGGCAACTGAATCCTGCATAGTACTCAAGCCCAGAGTTCAAAGTTTTTCTCTCAGGTTCCATGTGACTGATTGTGTTGAAATCTGAGCTAAAATCAACAAACAGCATTCTTTGATCATAGTTTATTTATTAGGATAAACCCCTTGAGATGTACCATTTTCTGGTTTAAAGCAGGTGGTGTTCAAGGTGTGCAAGGACTGAAAGGAGGGCAGTGGACATGGCAGCCTCTGTGGGTCTGTCTGAATGCAAACTGGTTAGGGTGCAGGCTGGCTGGATGTTGTTCTTGGTGTGCTGGAGAGCCAATTTTTCAAAGCACTTCATCAGAATGTGGGTGAGCGCTACAGAGCAGAAGCTGTTTAGACTCTGCAGACTTTTGATGTGCAGATATGATGATGGTTGTCTCTCCTGTGACAGTGATATATGTTAAAAATGGTTATAATAACAATTATTGTCTTGGTCACCAGGTCATCAAGAGATCCTGATCTCACTGGGTTAAATATCTGGTGAAATAAAACTGCCCTCATCATCAGAGTTTGCAAAGTTGGTTTTCAAACTTTTCCCGACTAAAAAATTCAGTGACAGAACATTTTGACCTTGAAAATAGCTCCGGAATGAATAGATTTATATTTATTTCCATGTCGTTTGTGCACACGTTAGCGCATGGGCGATCTGCGTGTGAGCTCACCAGGATTAAATCATTGATGCGTTGCTAAAAATATGCATGATGTATAGCACAACCAAAAGCAATATGCAAGCTAAAATAGTCAATTTGCACCCTGATGAGGAAACATTGGTGCTTGCAGTCATACATGCCGAGCTGCAGGCATACCACTGCACACAGGAAATCACACATAGGATTACAAAAAAAACCAAAACAATGACAGAACATCATTAATTTCAGCTCATTTAAAGAGTTTCTCAGTGTGCAGGATGTTGTGAGGCATTTGTGTTAATGAGCTACATCATTCATGTGAAATGATGGCACAATTAGGAAAACAAAAGTGCAAGGTGTGACAATTTAAGTGAATGTGCTTTGTCAGTGTCTGCAAACAACACCTCAGAGACAGTATATGCATAAAAGCCAGCTTATAAAAACATTGTGGGGGGTTTAGAGGTCGGGATTTTCACCGACAGATTTTTGCCTTGCTATTCTGCACCCTAACCACGCTCCCACTGGAATCTCTGTTGAAACACTGTGGCAGGAAATGAAATTAAAGCTGCTGAATGCAGATGTTTTGAAGCACGGCTGGCTGTGAGCGTTTGTGTGTGTGTGTGTATGAGGCTGTTTTTTTTGTTGTTGTTTTTTTGAAAGGCATGTATATTAACAAAAAACACAGACTGAAAAAGAGACGGCTGCCAGCCTTCTCACAGCAACATTAAGCATTGCTGGATTTGTAAATGTTCTCCTCTCCTCCCCTCTGAAAGTTGCTCACCTTGGGGATCAAGAGGCTTATATGAAAGGTGACATAAAGTAACAGAAGTGCTCTTTGTGTTGATGTGAATAAAAGCACAGTTCTTCTTCTTCCCTCATTTCAAAGCCACGGTGTTTGTCTTCTTCTCTGACCTTTTTCTTTCTGTGCCGTCGTATCTGCTGCCCTTCCAATTTACCTTTTTAACTTGAAACAGCAGAAGGTTTCGCCTGCTCTTATGTCCACAGTTGGTTCACCAGCCTTATGTAGCATTGTCATACTCATTAGTTATACTCAGCCCAAGCAGCAAGTTGGAGCCAGCCACTCAGCCTAGCACATAATGCAGCTTTAGTGAACTAATGAAACTGTAATTGCAAAAATAATGAGGAACATGCAGTATCGTCCAGTAACTTTGGGGCTCGTTATTTGTGAGCATGAATCATGTGAAGGCTACCTCTTTAATTTTTTATGGTTTGTGATGCTTTTCTGTTCCTGCCCAGTTATGGAATGTACACTCAAAGCCCTTCTTCGCTCTGTGAATTTCAGACTGTTGGGAGCAATATCCCCCACAACGTGTTTGCATGATGTATTTGCAGTGTATAACGAGAAACAATGTAGGCTGAGGTCCATCTCCTGCACTGCTTATAAAGTTATTGTCCCCGGTGGGCCTTATTTAGCACAGTGTAGTCCATGTTGAGCCACATTTAGTGTCCCTGCTGCAATAGTTGCCCAAAAGCACAGCAACAAAAACAACACATTACAGTCATACTGTACACTAAACTGCATTTACATGGTGACAACTTAGAAACTGCTGAGCATATCAGCTTGCACTCACTTAGGTCCCTGTGTTTGCTTACACAGTGGGACCAAACAGAGAGTTCTCCTGCACCATTTAACCGTTATTTTTTCTTTTCCATTTGATTGCAGCTACACACAGACTTGGATGTAGGTGGCAAGAACATCAAGTACGTCCTAGCAGGTGAGGGGGCAGGTACCATCTTCGCCATCAACGAGTTAACAGGCGACATCCATGCCATGAAGAGGCTGGACCGTGAGGAGAAGGCAGAATACACACTAACAGCCCAGGTCATTAACGCAGACACAGACGAGCCCTTGGAGCCGCCATCCGAGTTCATCATCAAAGTTCAGGACATTAACGACAATCCGCCGCAGTTCATTGAAGGCCCGTATCGAGCTTCTGTTCCAGAAATGTCTGCTGTTGGTGAGTCACAATAGACAGACTTTCTTTATGCTCTCTGCCGCACACAGCAGTCTAATCAGTGTGTGAGGTTTCAGAGACGGCTGAGCTCTAATGGGCTATTGCGGTAAAATAATGAGTGAATAAGAACAAGAGGAAATGACTATGCCTATTTACATGCTTGCTTACTATGAGTATCTTGGAAAATGAAAATACAAGAATGATAAATCAAATCAAAGCACTAGAACTTCGCCCAAAGCTCAGAGCTGCGACTGGCATCAGTGTCAACACACTCTTGAGAAGGCTGTGTAATGCTAATGTAACAACCTCTACAAAACAGCCCACTCACAAAGAAGTAAAACTAAAAAATGGAACATGTCAGCCAAACAATTTATACCGTAAAATTAAACATCTCACCATATCAGAAAAGCAGGACATGCCTCAACCAAAACTCTTTCACACACAACTTAAATTTCACAGACGCTGAAAAAGCAGCATTAGCAGATTCCAGACATGCCACAGCACCATCAGCATATGTAGATACAGCCCTGACCCTTGCGGCAGGCAGAAAAAAAATCCTCTTCACCACTTTGTAAAGGTCAAAGGCCATGCTAACTTCTAATGTAGATGGGAATTTGTGAAATATCTATTCCATTCTTTAACATTTTCATGTTTGCAGTCAGCTGTGGTGTAAGTCAGTGATCACTGCAATTAAATATTTATGGAAACATTAGAAAGCTCACAATGTAATATTTTATGGATGGCAGAAACTGTGGGAAAGGGACTGGGAGTACAAACCACTGTGGACTTCTTTATTATTTTGTATCAGAGGCATTAGTTCCACTGCTGGAAATATAGTCGCTATATTAAACTTGGTTGAGAAAGACGTAAATATTTTTCAAACTGGTGCTACATGACCAGAGAAAACAGAAAATGGGCCCTGATATTCCCTTTTGCTCAAAAAGAAGCGAAGCAACAACAACCAGAATGCACTGCACCACTGCTGGCCAATAAATACTCCCACTGATGTGTGACAAACTTTTGCCTTGACCATTTTGCAACAGGAAGCAAGATGGCAGCCGTGTAGCCACAAAAGATCTTTTATCGTAGCTTATTTCAAGAAAAATATGTTTTCGAAAACATTTTAGGTGGGAAAAAGACAATGCAATCGCATCATCTTTGTTTATATCATGTTATATTTACATCTTCTTTATGTTTTTATTAAGCACTGCCTTGATTTACAGTCTAATTTGTGTCTGGTTAAAGAGGGGTCAATACTGTTTGTGTTTCTGGAGGAAGGAATACTAACCTCAGAGGTAGAATTTTTCGTTCGGACAACAGGCCCAGAGTCAGAACAAGTTACAGCTGGATGATTAAGCCCTATCACATGAGACGGACTTCTGTTGTATTGAATATCATCAGCGGTGTGATGCAGTTGTGGGCATGTGGCCAAACTCCATTTAGTTGACACTAATGAGCAAAAACAAATTATGATTTGTTTGTTTATTTGATCATTTATTTGACTCTGCCAACACAAATCGTTCTGCAACTGGATTGGGCCAGGACTGTTGCTAAGCAACACAAGCAACTAACATGTTCCTGCACATTAGCTTACTTTTTAAGTAACAGAAGGGCCCACTACTTTAGTATCTTGCTCGCTTCTTTCCTTCTCTTCGTTCTCCTCTGACAACAATCTGGAAAAATGTCCATATCTTCGGTGCAGTTTGATAAAAAGTAACCTAGCAACCAACAGTGATTAGAATACTTGTTAAGCCAGGGCTGTACGTTAACTTTTTTTGTACACGGCACTGGTGCTAAGGAGGTTGATAGTTTTGTAGCACAGGCCAAAAACCTTGTGGCACTATTAGACGTCTCTATAATCTCTAAAAACAACCACATGTAGTGCAGTTCATCACACAAACAGGTATGTAATTGGCAAAGGACATGAATGTTGCATACAGGGCAAAAAAATCCAGATCTTATTATTCAAAATTGTTTTCACACAATGTTTTTTGTAATATTTGCACTTAATGCCATCAACACGTTATACAAATGAAAAGTGCAAATCTTAGTTCAGTTCGTGGCTTATTTGTCTAACTTTCCTATTTAAAACCTGAAAATAATATTCGGTTAGTGTTTCTCCAGGTTTACTGGTGGGGGGGGGGGGGGGGGGTTGGT
>JAQFJA010000001.1:3552141-3563415 GCA_029874485.1 Naso brachycentron
CGTCAAAATTTTTAAAATTATTTAATTCAGACAAAATATAATTTTTCAAGGAAATGCTATACTTTCATTCTGCACCCTTTTAAACGCACTGTGGATGTATTATTTTTTAAAAATTATAGCTTTTAATAATTATTCTACGTAATCAACCTTTAATGTTTGACTTCCCAGCAGACCTTCATAGACGGTTGTTTGAACATCCAATCAAGGTGTCCTGTAAGGGTCCAAAAATAGTTTCATGTTTGTTGTTTTCTGTGATCATGCTGGGCCAAAAGACGGAGGTCCTAGCATCCTCCAACCAATGTGTGCATGGTTTGTTTTGACAATTTATACCCAAAGGATGCAGACTCGTCTTACTCGTGGCTATTGTAGTGCCACTATAGTTGAAGTCTGAGACATTCAGTGCATTTACATGCACACTAGTTTTCCACATATATTCTGAATATGACAATATTCCGAATTTGATGCAGGTCATGTAAACAGCCTATTTCAGTTGGATATTCCTAATCAAACCTTTTTCCAAATGGAGCTTTTTCTGATTAAGACATGTGGGATACACTGGTATTATTCCTGATTTACTGGACATGTATACGGCCTTGTCAGAATATGCGCCTCAATCGGGGTTCTTATGGCAGTTTGCGACACACAGCTCTGTGCCTTTTTACAGCATGTACTCAGCTGTGAAATGCAAACAAACCAGCCAACAGTTTGCTGAATGTAAGAAGAGATGCAAGAAACGTCCACATTTCTGGTCGCAAGGAGAAACACACCAACGTTTGAGCATTATCACTGAATTTGCAGAGGTGTGACAGCGAGGGTACACTACGGGGGGAACATTACTCTAGTTTGAAAAGGACATGAACTCCTCCATAGCGCTTAAATAGGGTGTGATTCATTACGTTAATTGGAGTGTGCACAGCTGCATGTAAACAGGAATGATAGTGGAATGTTCATCTTTATTTGTAAATGTAAACAGCTGAGTCGGAATATTGTCTTTTTCAGAGTAAGGGCAAAAGACGCAATATTGTGTCCAGGTAACTGTAGTGATTATCAGGTTTTACCTAAAATTAACTGACAAATTTTTAATGGTTATGCATGTGAACTCCCAGAATACCTTCACTATACATATAGTGATATATCCTCCACTATGACTGCAAGCTATTCAAGCAGAATATTGCTTATATTCATAATGTATTTCCCTTTGAATCCACCAAGGATTTATTAACCTTATTGCCTGTGTCTATATCTCTTTGAGCTGCATTGATAGTTGATTTAGGGTCCATATCATTAAAAAAAATACTTAGACTGTAAAACACTTGATTTGATGCCGACATCCCCATTCGTTTTATGCTTCTATATCTATATATTGCAGGAGGTTAATTAAATTTCAGTTTTTCGAGTCTCATCAGTCACTCCGAATTTGCTCATTAAACCATCATTAGTTTTTGTCCTTCTGTGGAAATCATTTGTCACAGCACCACTTAGCCATTATTAATAAATCGTAAATCATAATTAATTTAAAGAGACGGAATATGCAATACATCTAAATTGGTTTAGAATTTAATTTCACCCAGGAACACTACTCATCTCTTCACGCGCTTACTCTGAATGCTGAAAATGAAAGCGCATTTGTATGTCGCAGCACAGATTCTTCACTCCAGGAATCTGCATCCTGGAGTGCACAATCCAGGATTGCTCCCATTTATATGCTTCACACTTGCCTGTACGCGCTGCAGGGGGAGGCCAATCCGACATACCGTATCAATGGGATGTACTATGCCTGATGCACAAGGTAAAAGATGCATGGTAGTATAAAGAAGAATGGCAGAGACAGAGAACAAAAGAAGGCAGATTCGGTTGAGGAAGCACAGTTCATACCATGGCAACATGCAGCACTAAGGAAAAGTGATGCTGGCAGCCTCAGTTAGTTTTTTAACACGGCAGGAGATTGTATAGATCTGATGGACAAGGAATATTGATTACATGTCACAAATGAACTACAGCTAATTCAGGCTTCATTTGTCAACATCCAACTTTGCAGGGCTTTGAAAGACCAGCAGTTCCCGAATAGAATTAAGTCTATTCCTGACTCCTGTAGGTTCAGTGGTTGCTGCTAATAAGCACAGTATAATTCAAGTCAAGGCTGTCTTTTTAAAGAGCACCACTTGTCTGTTTACCCGAGGAACAGTCTATAACGCAGGGTGTAAAACCCCAGAGACTACAAGCCTCACAAATAGTGTTTGAAATGCAAATGAGCAAAAATAATTACGCCTTTATAGACTTCCCTGCAAGGAACCTTGTACAAATGTATGCACTTTATAAACATGCTGTTATATCATACTGTCCTCTTGTTTCTAAGCTCATACCCCTGAGCAGACAGCTTGCTTAGTCAAACACACACACATACATGCTCTCAATCAACAGGGAGGCACAGCTTCATTGATGCAAAGATCCAGATGATAATTGTGAATGCGCCAGCAGTTCTCAGGCTCACTCATGCCATCTGTTTACACCAAACACAGGAGATGGAGTTCACGCTGGTTTGACTGTCACATTATCCTGCATTGTTTTATGGGTACTCTGGAGATATAAGTAGGGGGGGTCCCTACATGTCCAATGACAAATGTGAAGCAGGTAACTCCAGGGTAGCAAATGTGTATTATAACAAGACATCAGGTGCGTTGGCAACAAGAGCAAAAACAATCTCAATAGAAAAAGGTGACAGCAAACCAAACAGATGCTTTCAAATGACAATGATGGGAAATTTATTACATTTGGCTGGAATATGTTTAAAATATTCAAAACATGAACTAACAAATCATAAATCACACTTTTTTTTAACTCAACAGAAACAAAAAGAAACAGAAACAACCCAAACCATCTTAGTTTTTTCTCCTCACTGTTCCACCAATCAGCAATCCTTGCTGGTTGAAATTAACCTTTTTTTTTTTCCATTCAGATGTACAACTTTATGCTAATAGATGTTCAATCATCCACTTGTTCCTCTCTGAGTTCTCCTCTCACCCTGTCTGTAACCCTGTTTGCCGTGTCTTTGTTGTCCCTGGAGCTCCAGAGCTCTCATCCACACTAATCCAGTTGTCAGACTGGCTTTAGTCTGTCTCTCAGCGTTCAGTCCAGGTCCAACTGTGTTCAGTGGGAGGTTGAAGAGACCGGTTCCATAGGCCACAGGGTAAACAACACTTTCCCAGAGCTAAAAAACTACCGATCCAGGAATACCGGTCAGCTCATAGGGCCACTAGCTGCACAACTAACCAAGTTAACAAGCTAACGGCAGCTGCAGGGGAAAGACAGGCCTAGATACAGTGAAGAGAAACATGATGGTATTTGCCCCCTTACTTACACAATTCCCCTTTAGGTGCAATGTTGAGGTTGAGTCTTATGTTGAATATTATGTGATGAAGACAAATTGTTACTGTATTTATTATAACATCCTGTTTTTAGTGATATCCATTTTATGTAAGGGTGCCTATAAGTGTGTAAAGTTAATTTTCCTAAATCATATTTGTTTAAGGTAAAACCCTGAACAGAAACGCAAAGACAAGCACAAGGAAGGCAGCAAGAAGAAAACCAAAAATCTGCAACTCTCACTGCCTGGCACTGTCATACATATTAATAATGCAGCAGCTATTACTTTCTAGAGAATGGGACATCAAAATGTCTAAACCTAAAGGCCAATTTGATGCCGCTGCTACTTTTTTTTTTATAAGTGGAGCTCATTGTCATGAGAAAAAGAGGTCTGGAAATGTCCCAGCAATTTCCTTATATAGAGAATCTGTCAAATATTAATGGGGGTTTATGCTGTGTTTTTCATAAACATGAGAAATGAAACAAGCAGTGTAGGAAGTGTGTTTATGGAGTCACGCTCAAAATGTCAGAGGATTGGATTACTTGAGAGATGGAGACTAAAGACCATGATAACATTTACAGGCTGCTGACACAAGGTTCAGTTTCCATGTGTGGAGTTATTATAGAGACTGTCTATCACATTAAATTCAACATGGGCAACTGTATCAGTTGTCAAAGGACAATAAACTCTGATTTAATTGAATTAGATTTGTATGTGTGAATTTTGAGACTCACTGGAATCAGCAATAGAAATGCTTCCAATTTCTAAAATGCAACAATGTTAAGGACACTATGTAAGAAGATGTCCTGCTGGGTTTATTATTTAGACTACTTGGGGCCTGATTTACTAAAGGTTTGCGTGTGTAAAAACATGCGCAAACTTGATATCACACGCAAACACATGTTGATGTTGATCTACTAACCGGGCGCACCGAGGATTGCGTCTGTCAAAGGGGCAAAATAACACGGGCAATTCATTTAGCGCATTTGCCTTTATGAATATGCAATATCGGGCGTTTCTGCCAGAATGCGCAGAATACTGGGAGAAGTAGATGCAAATAGATTAATTTAGCACACACAATGTGATTTACCAAACCTGAAACTGATTGCGGTGGCTGTTTTTGCATCTTTATTTAGCAGGTTTGAAAGGCAAGTCTAAACTGGCACAGCTTTGTGCACAAATGGCTGCGGTTATTGTGGCGCTTCTGGATGAACCAAGGGCTGATTTGTGATGCTGTAAAATGAAACGCACACACTTCTGCACCACTGCTAGAAAATAAAATCCTCTGGGAAATGCATGAGCAAAAATACTTCTGCTTTTTTTTCTTTGCTTTTTCAGTGCATATTCAACTAAGTGTTAACACATGAAACGCATTCATTTTTTTATTTGGTAAATATCTGAATAAATTAAATGTATCCAATAAAAGAAATGTGTGTTTGTGTTATTATGGGCCTACCTTGGTCTGCAATTTCTGGCTCAGGGGTGTCATATCCCTTTATTCCAATAATCTGCTCATTGCAGAAAGTTTACTGCACCTGCTGCTCAATGGTAGACAGGGGTGTCTCTTCCACCAATCCCCCACCTGTTTTATTTGCCAAAGTTTTATTATGAGCTATTTATTCCTTTGTTATTCTTCATATATCTCGCCATCTTTTCTTAATTTCATCTGTTGTTCTTCTTGTTTTAACCACAACATTATCATATTGCGTTTCTTCTGGTTATATTCAGATTCCTTTGCTGTAACTCAGCAATATGTTTATTTGTCTCTTCCACTAACACCTCCAATTCCTTGGCTTCAAATTTCATTTTGCGCTTGCGGTCACTCTGCTCTCCCAAATTCTCCATGGTGAAAACCAATAACGCATGCAAAACCCTCGTTTAAATAGGGTGGTCTCCACTACTTTTGCACCTGTTGTCATTTGCGCAGGCAATCTTAGCAGATCACCCGCAGCACGCCCACCAACAACACGTGCAATCTGTCAGCGTGAACACACAATTTAGCGCTCTTTATTTGGGATCTTAGTAAACCAGGCCCTACGTGTTTAGTACAGACATAGGTGATTTGGAACACAGCTCATGGCTAATTATCTCCTCAACTATGCATGCATACACCCAATTAAAATTGCATGTGAATACCAATCAGGGCATGCCTACATACACATGTCGTGAACAGTAAAGACAACCTCAATAGTAAGCAGAGTAGGAGGGGCAGGGTCGGGTATGTATGTGTGTGTGTGCGTGTGTGTGTGTGTGTGTGTGTGTGTGTGAATGTGTGCATTTGTGTGGGCAGTAGAGGGCTCTGCATATGCTCAGAGAAGTTGGGTTACAATATCCTCCTTTTTTTTTTCTTTCTCAAACAGGCTGGGCCCAATGAAGGTACACCATGCCACATCGTGTCTTCAGACGAACCCCACTGATCCTGATTGACTAAGCGCTGGTCACCGCAGCCCTTCGCCTTCTTTATAATCAAAGCTGTAGAAGTAGGGGGTCCGATCTCTGCCAGTGAAATTCACCTAAAGGTGTGTGGAGTCATGCCCTTACCTAGCAGGGATCAATGACATATAATAGACACCTGCACATGCCTCACACATCTAGTAAGTTCACATTACCAGAACCTCCTGTAGCTCATTGGTATCCTTTACAAAAACTATGGGCATCGATGACAGTCTAATGGAGGGTTGTAGGCATGCATCATTGGGCCACCTGAAAGGAAACATTTGAAAGGAGGTGAGCAAAGACAAGTCTAATGTGTTGGTGAAGACTGAAAGCTCTTAAGACTCTTACACAATGAGCTGACGGTCAGTAGGCGGGGCTTGTCAGGGCTGTCAGAGAGAGTCGATGGCTCTGGTCAGTGTGGTGTGAACAACAGCATCAGAACTGCATGGGCTTGTCGGAGGCTTTTTGGCCAATTCAACATGTAAAATCAGCGGTGACTTGTCGGTGAAAGAAATCACTGATTGGCTGTTCACGAAAGCGGGCCAGTGCACGAAAAAAGATATGGACACAGAGAGGGAAAGCCCCCTGAGCCTGAGGCTGTAGTTTCCATGGTTACACACATTTAGCATACTTAACTTATTTAGCTCTTCCTTATTTTTCTCCTTTGCCTCTTCATTAACGCCATTTTTAACTTTTCATCAGACATACTATCAATTAGAAGTTGCTTCATTAGCGAGAGTGGGTTCAGAAAATGCTGCTTAGTTATGCAAACGGTTTGTATATCTGTGAAGAGGGATTTGTCTTGGGGCAGGCGCAGCACGTACAACTCTGTTGTCAACTGTTGTCTTCACGATGCGAACAGTGCCACTTTTTGGCTCGCGAGTGGCAGACAAAACACGCCACAGCAGCCGATCTTTGTCACAGCTTGTCCTTTATTGTCAGTTTGGTGTGTAGCAGCCTTTACCTGCCCTGATTGGGACAAATGAGAGCAAAGTCTTCACCTTTGGGGGCACACAGGGGTGAGTCGCTGCCACATGACCCTGGGCCCAGAAAATCTGCCAAACCAGCTACACTTCAACACACTGCTAAATGCCTGGAAGGGAGGGGGAAATAAAGGCTGGCTGGGCTCACTGACTTGGGTGGAAGCAGAGGGGGCGGAGAGAGCCCCGCCTGCATGGTCTGACTGGCTGACAGTGCACATGCACATTTTAGTTGGTGAATGCGTTTATGCTATTAGAGGAAATCATTATGTATAGAATCCAGTAGAGGGCGGAGCTGTGGGAGATGGAAGGTACACTTTACAGATGTAGACTAAACTTTCTACATATAGTAACTGTTTATTTACTTTTTTGCTTGGATAATATATCATTTATAAATTGCAGGATTTCATTCGGACCCTCCTCATGGTTGAGCCTTTAGTACTCAGTTTCTCTCCTCCCCTCACTTCAACACTTCCAATTACCTGCACAATCCAGTGCATTACCCCTCTGATGAATCTCCTCACTTTCAAGATAATGATGTACATTTTTGTGGATTCTATGTAATTCTGCAACTCTGTCATTTTTTGAGGCCCTGCTGGATTGTTGGACTTGACTGCAGGTACTCACATTTCTCCAGTGTCTTCAAATTCTGGCGATGGCCCTGCTGAAACCATCATGACATTTCTCTGCTGTTTACCTTCAGATATGTGCAAGCTCACACTGTCTGCACCATGCAAAGAGATCAATGCATACAAACATATGCAGATGTAGAGGACATTAATTTAAACTAGCATTCTTCGGTACACAGAGACACATGCTAATGTGTGCACACCACAAACACAAACACACAACATATGCATAAATAAAGTCACATATCAACATGGAGCTACCACTGTTGTGCATGCAAACACACACACACACACACACACACACACACACAGAACCCATCTGCTTGGAACAAACAAAATGGATGCATGCCCTTTGGGAGTCCTGGCAAATGAATACTGTTGACAGAACAATTAGCATCTTAGAGACAGGATAACCTTTACTCAATACATCATCTTTATTATTCTCGACCTTCATTCTCACTCCATTTTTAGCCCTACGTTTTTGTGTGTGTATTAACAAATGCATGCTTGTGCACAGGCATATGTGTGTATGAGCACTTTTTTTTCCAAGTCTGTGTTTATGAGTGTAGAGAACAGCGGGGAGCTGGGACCCTGAGGAACATGTGAAGTGTTTAATGTGGTGAAACAGGTGCAGCGAGACAGAAAGGGCAGCCCAGCCAGTGCGAGTAGGTTAGTCACATTCTGACCCTCACATAGCAGAGCTGGCAGTGCTGTGGGCGGAGATGTACAAATTGCTTTGCTTCCTTCTCCTTTTCCCCTCCCATTCTCTCCATCTGTCTTTCTTCTAGTCTATTCTATCACTCACTCATAGATACACGCCTAGATATTTCTTAACATCTTCTTCTAGAATCATTTTTCACTTACACAGATATATTAGTTTGCTGATGATGTCTGCTTATTGACATTCTGCTATCCTCATCGAGGTTCTTCAATCTAAGCAAGTGGATGTGTTTTTTTTGTTGCTCTTGTGGGTGGATGTGGGGGAATTTACTTACCAGCTTTATGAGCACAGGTCTGCCTCAAAGGGCAACTTCCAATTGATGGGAGTTCGGCTCATTGCTCATTTTCAGGCCTGTGGCAAAAGGTTACACTCAACATTTTCACTCCTGTGTCGTCTGTAGATTTGTCTGCTATACAAAATACTACTGTCACTGTTGTACTACACTGCACTGCTGATGTAGAAGTACAAAACAATATTGAAAAAAAAGTTCCTACCCTTCTAACATCACATAATATTGCACAACAATATAACACAAAAATAAAAAACAAAAAGTTTACAGTTGCTCTCTCTTGTTTCAGACAATTTCTGAATTGTTTTGGGGTCCACTAGATCAACAAATTTTAAGGTGTTTAATTTAATAAAAAGTGCATTTGTTGGTTCATAATATTTGGCTCGATTCACATTTTGTATTGCTTTCTCCTGTTGCATGAATAATGGTTTTGTGTTTGTTATTGTTTCCCCACTCCTCCATTCAGTAAGCAGTATAGAGAACTATGAGCGAACAATAGAGGATATTAAGTGATTTCTGATTCATTTTTGCTTTGCTTTTATATAATTTTGCAATTATTTTAGACCTTTTTGATTTTACATTATTTATATGCGATATAAAGTAGTGGTGGTGGTATAAGTAGTGTTATCAAACATGGAAATGTCACTTTAACAATGATTTTATTGGTTACATTTTGGTGTCAGACCTTGGAATAAAGTGTTGAACCTCCAAACTTCAAACAATAACCTGAGGTTATTTCCTCAGCTGCAATGATTTTGGTGTTTTGACACTGACACCGGCCATAAATGACAGAGTTCTTAGTTTGCACTCACACAGAATCTTGAGTGCATCTGTCTCTCCCCCCTGTCATTGTAAAGACATTAATATGATAATAATAATAGTAATACTCTGAAAAAAAAAACATATTTTCACAGAATTATTTATTTTCAAAAATACAATCATTTGTCCCGGTGTTTTGTGTTTTTTTGTTTGTTTCTTCTGTTTTCTGTTTTATCTGGTTGTAGGGTCATAAAATTCTGAAACTGTGTTTAGAAAAAGCAAAAAATGAACTTTAAAAAAAAATTCTGAATGCCATACTCTTCAAAATAGTCGGTGCTTCCAGCTCTCTTGCCACAGAGATGTCCCCTGGAAGTCTGGTTTTGTAAGAGCGTCAAGCACCCTCTGCGATTTGCTCTGGATCTCATTGCCCATGTCAAAACAGCAACACTTCAGCCTCAACTTGATTTTAGAAAACAGAAAGAAGTCACAGGCAGGGGGACGGCAACTGTGGTAGATATAAAACTTGCATATCTAGGTTTAGGTTTAGGTTTAGGTTTATTTATTTATTTCATTCATCACAAAACAAACAACAAAATTGAAAATATAACTAAAAATTGAAAATATAACTAATATATAGCATATAGCATTGATTGCCTGGACTGATCCAAATGACAGGTTCAACCATGCCAAAAGTTTCCCGGATGGTGAACTGGCAATCCTGTCGGACAGTTCGTTTAATTTGCTGAACATTTCGGGTGTCGTCCTTATGGAGGGTTGCTCTGACCTGTCAGCATCTCCAAGGATGTTGTGCCCATCTTGAAAAGTGAACATCATCCAAAAGCTATTCTTGTCTCACACATCACTTCAAAATCTTCGACAGAGGTTCAGTTAAGTTGACATCTTGTGACTGCCAAGGCCACATGTTCAATGTCAACTTCTATACTCAAACAATCCATGTACCCTTAATGCTCCCTACAGGACATTGATGCTTTTCCAAAAAGGTTTTAATGGTAACTGTCCCTCCTCTCTGTTAAAACAGTTTATACAGAGTGCATTCTAATTCACTCAGGTCTCTACATTATCATGTCATACATTTGTTTAGAGCTTACTTTTCTTAAATGCCCCTGAGTCAGGTTTCCTTGGATGTATTACATATGGCGCTCTGATATAACTTTTCAAAATTAAGTTGTTGGAAATTGATTTTCAAAGACAAACAGCTATTGTACGCAGTAATAGGGGGATCCTAGCTGAATACATAGATTGCATCAGATTTTTCCCTCGGTGCCCCACATGAAGAAGTATTTGCTGTAAAGATGAGCATGTTAGGAAGTACACAAAATGATTCAGTTGATGCCTTTGTCAGGGACTTATTCAACATTCACAGTCTGATTAGTTTTTTCCTTTTATTCAGACTGATCAATCAAGTGAATTGTATATTCACAGCACTACATGGGGCTCTCAGATGATACTGGGCCCCTAATCACTGTTTATTGCACTGCATTACTCCAGGAAGTGCAGATGTATGATATTAATTTCTGAAATTTAGTTTCGTTGGGATGTGATACATAGCTGCCAATGAAATACTTATTGAGGTGTCTCGTTGATGGAGCTATAGAGAACCATCTTTCTCTCAGTGTCAGACTGATTTGGGGGGTATAAAACAATTTTTTGCTTATGTATTCTTGCAAGTTCTTTCCCAATAAGAGCGCCTTCAATAAGTGAAACAGACGTGACTTAAAAGTGTGGCTGTCAGCGTCAACACGTTAATTGTGATCAATTAAAAGGCAGCGATCAACGCGTTGTAATTTTTTAATGACGTTAATCATGTGCTACTATTTTGTCCCTTCAATGCACCCCTATCAAGCTGCTTTAGTGGTTTCCTACTTTAAAAAAAGAAAAAAAAAAGAAACAATGATTCTCTCCTGAATGGCTTGTTTTGTTTTTTTGTTATTTTCCTCCCTCCTGAGTTCCACACAAGAAGATAGATCCCATTCTTTGGACTGTGCGTGCAGCAACTAAGAAGAGACGGACAGAGCTCGCCCACCGCTAATTAGCTTAGCTCAAACACTGGTAGTCAATGGGAAGTGCTAGCCTGC
>JAQFJA010000001.1:3608624-3619640 GCA_029874485.1 Naso brachycentron
ATGAACCCCTGTTAGAAATGCTAAAGGTAATGTGTTTTTTTTCCCCTGAGCTTAAGCCAGCGCAGCACCATGATTGATGATGCATCATGCCCTGACAAACCTCATCCAAACATCTAATAAATGTGCCTGCATCCTTCTGCAACATGTTTGCCATGCATCTGATGTGGCAACAACATTGTGCCTCAAGAACAACATGTCTTACTTACAGCTTTTCTCTTAGCATCTTTTATTGGGTAAACTGCACAAAGCTTCATTCTAAATACCTTTCATGTATTATTTCCATGACAGTTTCAGTCACAAGTACGTGTCCCCGCCCCCCCCTTTTCTGCTTTTTTTCCCCCCAGTAATGTGTGCAAAGTATTACGAGCAGTGGCTGCTGCAGCACCAGCTGCCCAGTATGTTAACGGATGAAGCAAAATGAAGGTGACTGGTAATGGTTATTGTTTTGTCCCTCTCTGCCATTTAATCTCCTTTCAGAGAGCTTCATTAGGCACTGGAAGAGCAAACGGCGTGTAGATAAAACTTGATCTATAAGCTGGGGACACTCAGGACAAGCCAATCTCCATTCACCTGCTGGCACAAATGGCAGAAGCGCCAGTCCAATTTTCTGTCATATGAGTGCCCTGTTGTGGATCAAGCATTTTCATTCTTTTTCATTTTAAGGAATTTTTTTTTTTTTTTTTTTGCTTCTCCCCAACACTGTTGCAGGGCAGGATGAGACATTCATCAGTAGTAATTAAAACTGATTATGATGTTAGAAATGCATGTCTAAAATATATCATTACTGAAAACAAGACTTAAAGCCTAACATTAGCATGCCAACAAGCTCCCAAGGACAGTACTAAATTGCTTTTGTTTGGCAGGAATTATGTTCATTTTTTTGTGTGTGTTAGCATACTTTTGCTGATTTTATTATTCTTGAGCTGAGGCTAATAGGAGGTTTTCCAGTATTTAGTTCTAATTTTTTTATTTGTTTTTTGTTTTGTTTTGTTTTGTGAAACAACAACGCGAGTCTACAACCTCAATAGATTTTATTCTGGAGGGACCTTGAATATCTTTTACACACTTCCTTATAATCCATCCAAGACGTAAAATATTTTATTCCTAACTGCAAATGTGAAATGAAGAGTACAGTGGTATTAGCAGCAATCAGGGGATTACCATAGTCTGTATCATTTATCTTCTGGTGGCCATAAATGTCATATTTTGTGCCAATCCATCCAGAGGCAATAGAGATATTTCTATCTCAACTTATTTTTGATAAGTGGAAACTCTAACCTGCTGATGGGAATACATAAATTGTTGGGATTAATTTTCTGGTGACAATGGACATCTTCACAAAATTCAGTGGCAGTTCATTCAGTATTTGTTGAGATGCTTCAGCTGGTATCACAGTGGTGGACTAATGACTGACAGACCAGTACTTTCATCTTTAGAACTGTGCCTTTAGCAGGGGTAAAAACAAGCTAAAAGCTAATGTGCTATTGCACTGCCAACTCAAACCCAAAGCTGTGTGAGAAGCCAAGTCGGCCACTTTAAACCCAATCTCTCCTTGTATCAAAGCCAGGAGTGGCACTCTGAATGTAAATGAAACATGCCAATCTCAACATCCCTATTTTAAATCCCCTATCCACAGTGATGGTAGGACGGTAGAGAGTATGGTGATTTGTTTCATGTGAGGCACAAGGGAAGTGTGGAAGTGTTCAGTTGTTATTAGGAAGGACAAGGAGGAGGAGGAGGAGGAAGAAGAGGAGGCGGAGATGGCTGCGGCTCCAGCTATGGGAATGGCGTGAGCATATCAGGCCGAGCAGATTGTGTGGTCTGAGTGGCTATTAAAAGTGACAGGATGGAGGCCTTGGAGTTGGTGAGCTGCCTGATTACACCTCTCCTCTCCACTCCCCCTATTGACTGTGGTTAGGATGTAGCTTTCCATTTCCTGCCGAAATAAATTAAAAGTCAGAAGTAATTTGCCTGATGGGGGGATGCAGGTGTTTTCTCTATCTTTTTTTTTTTTTTTTTGTGCTTCAAAGTTTCTGAATAAAAATTCTCCTAGCCTGGAAATCAATTGAACCCTTGGCTCTTTGATAAGGAAAGGGCTTATTTTCAGCCTGTGACAGTTTTGTGGCAGAGAGGCAAAAAAAGGTAGGGATTTGATTAAAGGGGAGATAGTGAGAGATTGAGGTCTTGTTCTTGCCATAGGAAAGATCAAGGCACGTAATCATGTCTGCTACAATGCCGCCTCTGCCTCTATGCTCCTGCTCCCTCATTGTCTCTCTTTCTCTCTCTCTCTCATTCACACACACACACACACACAGTCCAAATTTCCTCCTCACAAAGCGTACATATACACGGACACACGACCACGCATCCTTACTGACATTTCAACACAGGCACTTTGTAGTGACATCTGGTAAGTAAGGAATGAAAGAGGGGAAATGCTTTATTTTCCTGCTCAGTTTTGTCCTGTCCAACATCCCAGCCAAACGCGCTCAGATCACTGTTTGTTACGCTTTCTCTGAGATTCTCTTACTGTCAGACAAGCGACGGATACGCAGTACCTACACAGCCTCTCCAGCAAATCATGTTCCCTTGACAAAACGCGCTTTTACAACCCTCTAAAGCATGCAGCTCCGCCTACGCAGTCAGAATTTTGGTAGTTTTGGATAGATGCCTTGAGAGCGCCAAAGTAAGGGCAGGGTGTGAACACTCCCAAAGCTGTTAAACTGGTGAACTGCAAAGCTTTCAACAGCTAGCTGCATGACAGTGATGGCTGTATGTGGGTAGACTTCTGCCACCGGGATAAATATTGCATGATGCTACACTTGGGTAAACAATGACAAACAATATTATGATTTGAGTGCTTTGAAAGTGTGCCAAAAGAAAACTTGTGTTGTGGAACATTTTGACTGAAATTAGTGTAATTGCTCAGCAGATGACATGAGCAGGTCATTTCTTCAAGGAAGTCACATCATATTCCTGTGAACAGAGGCTCCACAACATGTTGCTTGTGCTCGTGTTGCTGTCAAGGGCAGGGTGAGCCCTTCAACATCAAACATGTCTTTCATGTTTCTTTTATTTTGAATGGCAGTGTTTGTACAACACCGGGAATCTGAGGCCTGGCCCTGCTCACGGCTCAGAGGGAGCTTCCACCACCTGCCTCCCACCCCACGCTGCTGTGGGACACCGAACCCCTCATCCTGAGAGCCCAAGAGGGGACGCACAGAGTTGTCTGGTGTGGGCGAAGGAAAGTGAGGGAGAGACGCAGAGAGACAGAGAGGGCGGAGGTGTGCAGGTTCCTTCTTGCTCTTTGAGTGGCACAAATGAAATTCACATCAGGTGCAGCGTGATCAAAAAGCAGATGAGTCAGTGTCGGGCCGTGTTTAGACGCTTGGCTTTACAACTTCAAATGGCACACAGCCGCAGATCACACCAACCTCCATTGAACTCCCACATCCCCCCTTCAGAAACACACACACACACTCACACAGATAAAGACACACACACAGCCCTCTCTGGTGAGCCCATCTGGGAGTGAAAAGAGGCCTCGCTTGAAGTGCTTCCCAGTTGAGGTGACTACATAAATAGATAGAGGAAGGAGGGAGGGGGTCTTCAGAAGATGGAGGAGAGTACATGTTTGGGCACTTTCACCTTCGTTAATTTTAGATGTTGTTTATCCCCTCCTTTAAGCTTTCCCAGAAGAGAGCTTATTGCCTCAGTACATATTTCCATTTTTCACCAGTGGCTGAGCTGCTGCAGGATAATTTTATCTGACTGTGATTCTGGATCTGCTGATCTGAGTTTGTGCACTTAGAAAACAACAAAAAGACTCTGTGTTTCAACTCTCACATACAAGCGTGCTTGTATTTACTAACACAAAGACATCCAGATACCTTCTTCACACAAAGGGGATAAAAAGGACGACTATATGCGGTATAATTTGGAGAGTGTTGAAGAGACACTAGTTTGCCAAAACACTTTTAAGAATACTATTATTTAAAATTTTTAAAAAGTCATTTGTAAGTTAGTCTCACTGAGAATCAGCAAAATGTGAGTGTGAAATCATTAGAAATTTGAAAATGTATCTGTTTCCATAGCAGACTTTAATCACTATACAAAAAAATTTAAGTCTAAACAGATTAATGAAGATAGTCAAGTAACTGTTGCATTTTGCTTTAAAGGTCAAGTCAGCAGCATTTGTAGCCTATAATGTAAACACAAATTAGACTCCTCCGCCTGGCTCAACACCACCAGTATTGCAACATGTACTTTTACTGCCTGTACCTACACAGCAAGCTACGGAGGAATATCGCATTTGTTTTAACGGAAAAGTTGATAATTTAGTGAGCTAGCGCAAGCTAACTGCCGGAGTTTGGTATTGACCAAAAAGCAGGCAGACTCTGCGTCACTCTTCATCCCCAGCCTCCTTTAGTGCTCAAAAGCGGCTGAAAGTCAAATTTAGATTCACTCTCGTTCTGGAACGAGCTCTATACACTTGATGTTTCACCTCATAGTGCTGTATTTACGTTTCTTCGCCGCTACTTCCTCATCCGCCATTTTCTCCAGTCTGAAACATGTCCAGTCTCTATCCCTGCGTTCCAATACCCACACGACCTTACTATTTAGTGTGCCGTTAAGATTTAGTATGTCCCAGTGCGTAGTATGTGAAATGCAGTATGCCAGAGGTACCAGTACGTTCTACTACATGGTTGGATTTTGCAATATGCAAGCCAGCGTGCTTTTGTGGCCATTCTGACCCACAATCCTCTGCACAGCAGAAAATATATAAGTACTATATACTATATAAGTTTTGCGACTCCTACGCACAGTTAATATATTAATATATTATCGCTGCACAAAGCTGAGTGAATAAATCAATGCAAATGGTGAGTTACATTTGAATGAATTTTACCTTAGAATGGCTTAGAAAGCATTCTGGCTCAACTTGTACTCCAAATTTTTGCACTAAGGCTGCGATGGATAAAGAAGCATCAGACTCAAAGTTCAAGGTGCACTATCATGGTGGAGTAGTATGTCGCAAATGTATGCATACTACATGCAGGGATGGACAAAAGAAATACATGAAAATGTATCTTGTAACAAAATACAAAATGTTCCTCAAAGAAGTGCATCAAAATAAAATACAAAATACTGCTGCAAGGAAATGTATAGAAAAAACCCCAAAACGTGTATTTTGTATTTTTTCAAAATACAGGAAAATACTTTTGTAGCATTCATATTTTCATAATGTGCGCAACAGTAGCTAGCTAACTGGCTCCCTCACTTCTTTAGGCAAAGGGCCAAGTGTCGATTGTTTCTAAATTTAGCCTAACCTGGGTTAGGCTAAATTTAGAAACAATTCTGTGTTCAACATGTGTGTATTCCAAAAAGTAAGTTTATTATATAGTTATTGATGTTCCAATTAAATGTTTACCTTGATGGACAGTCCACTGCTGGTCAAGCCAGAAAATGTGCTGGCTTGACTTGTTTGAGATGGGAGGAGGGAGGAGAAAGGGGGGAGGGAAGGGAAGGAGGGAAAGAGGATGAACTTGATTAAACAACCTATCACTCTGTGTGTGTGTGTGTGTGTGTGTGTTATTGTTTTTCATTTTAAGATGTGTAAATTTACATGATTTTTTTTTGTTGTTTCATGAATTACAGAGAAAGTATTTTGAGTATTTTGAAAATAGAAAATTACTCCACTTTAAAGTATTTTGACACATTGCATTTTAATTTTCTTTAGCCCTTTCAAATACAAATAAAATCCTCAAAAGTAATTGAAATATGTATTTCAAATACAAGTAATAGAAATACTGCCCATCCCTACTACATGCAACAGTATGTACTTTGCGAGGGCAGCTGCAGTACATACTACAAGTAGAAAGCAAAAGTATGCAATTCGGAACTCTCCCTATGTTTTATCCTCTCCAGATCTCACCTGCACACTGTCATTGGCTGGAGGAAACACACCCACAAAGTCCCAGTGAAAGCAAAACATCCAAATACAGGCTGAGGGCGGAGCTCTGTAGACACAGTTACCACCAAACATGTATGGATGCCCTGAAGTGATGAGAAGTGAGGATTAATTTTTTTTAACAAGTATACATTTTGTTTTTTAGAAAAATGCTGCTGACTCTAACTTGAAGTAGTAATATTTTGGTCTTGTAAAATAAACAAATTGGAAAGGGAGACGAGTAGAGAAGTGGTTTTCTGTTCAAGTTGTATGAAATCTGGTTTTAGGTTTTGTTTCAGTCACCTAATTCTGTTCAGACAGGCAAAGCTGATTTCTCAGACTTTTTTGTGCAAGAAGTGCACATTTGCATTTTAAATCGTCAAGTTCACTTCACCAGATTTTACAACACCAGAGTGAGACAGATGAGGATGAGAGACAGAGGAAGGAAGATGGCAGAGAGAGACAGGAAGGTGAGAGAGAGAGAGAGAGAGAGAGGTGCATTAGGGGAAGTCTCTCTCTCCTCTTCAGCAGGAGCTGTCAGCAGATGCCGTCAGAGTGGCTATAAACAAAAAGTGTTTTCTCCCTTAACAAGCTCAACAGGACCTTCAGTGGGGAGACGACACACAAATGCTTACTCTCCAGGGGTGACAGCCACTGTCTGCCATCAATCAGTCAGGCTCACTGTGCTACCCGCAGACAATGCCTCAACAAGGGCACAGCTGAGATTCATCACAGAGGGAAGAAAAAAAACCTAAACAACAGGCATGATGAAATATATACATCAGCACTGAAAGGCATTTAATTATAACGTGTGCATGATAAGGTAGATAATGCAGGAAAATTCAATGACAACATCTAAAAATAAGTGTCACGCATTGTGAAAAGTGTTTTTCTCTCGTATGGCATTAGCATTACAAATGTCGATGTGTGCGACAGGGCCAGCTCGCCTACTGTATGCATGCACCTACACACAGACCGACTTCGACATTATATCCTTTGAAGCACTGTCAGTGTTTCGAAACTATGCTCTCTGTCACAGAAATCATTTGAAACACTCCTTTCAGAATGTCACAGCCCTGTTTGGGCTTTGATCAAAGCCAACGATGTCAATTTTGGGAGGAACTGCTGTGTAGTAATGCATGATGAAACTGTCAGAAAGTTGTTTCAGCTCGCTCCCCTGTGCATCTTAAAATAATCATTTGGTTGCTGCCTCCACATATGTCACCATGTTTTAAAATTTTGTTTTGTAAGGATTTCCTTGATGGTTTACATGCATTAGCTGACAGGAAACAAAATGGGTTACATTTGTATGATAAAATATCTCATATTACTTCAGGTAATTTACACGTGTAACTGATGTTTGCTTCCTTTGATAAATGCTTGATCTAATGATTTTCAAGATGCCTTCTACTCTTGTGCTAAAACTCAAGTAAGCATGCGGGTGACAAGTAAGATTGTGATTGCTGTATACTTAACAACCAATGAAGAAACAGCCTGTTTGTGTATCTACTTCTTTTGTTTGTCTTTGATACAATACAACAGGCAGAAAATCTGTTGTTGTGACACATCTATCTCTAATGACATATTACATTGCCATTTTAAAAAATTTAAAGTTAATCAAAGATAAGTCTGTGTTGCTTTTTGCCTTGTGTCTCTTAAATTTTCTCTATGGCCCACAGTATTAGAATTGTTGTCTTAAGTGCTCATACCAGATGTACCCTGTCTCTAACAGATATTTATTTAAAAGCAACTAATCTATCACCTTTAAACTGCTTTGTTCTAGTTGAGATGACAGTAAAATGTGTCCTGCAAGTGGCTTATATTTGAAGTTAAAAAGGTTCTGGTGGGGCTTTATTTCATAATGCAATATTGTTTAAGGTATGGCCATAAGCTTTAAGTGAAATAAAATGCTGGTAGTGCTGTACCTGCTAATCATAACTGCTCATCATGGTTAACAGTCATCCTAACCTTTATGAGAGCTAGCATGACTGTGACATGTGAGGCAAAATTTAAGAAAGAAAAAGAAATGACCTACAGAGCCTGGGAGGTGACATAGATGTGTTTGTTTGGTTTTTTTTTTAAATGCACACACATTTCCTATTGTGCGATTTTATGTGGTGTTGGGTATAACTGTGCTAAACTTGTTCATCCCTAAAGGCAAAACTAGACAAATCACTAAACCTCTTTGAGGCTCTTTACGTGATAATTTTAGGTCTTTTATTTAACTGCTAAAAGAGTTACAGACAAGGCACAGAGCGTGTAAACCAACTCTGAGCCCTGAAGAAGGACAGCAGTAACCAAGCGCGGCCCTGATCCAGAGCGGGGCTAAGACTGTTTAGTGTATGGTTGGACCAATATGGCGTCAGAGGGGTGGGTTTTGCGTTGTCGGAATAACGGAATGTTGGATCAGTGGTGCATTTAGCGGACTACTGAGTGGTCACAATAGTTGTCAGAATAGTGATGTGGCACCACAATCGGAGGCATACAGGTCCAACACAGCCTGGATGGCAACATACATGAGGGCTAGCTGGTTGTATGTTTGTCTCAGCCATGCAAGTCTAAGTACACACAGCTGGTGCAGTGAAACTGTGAACGGCTCATTACATCGATTATGGTTTACTAAATTCAGTATGATAGATCATAGGGAAAATGTGTGTCACACAGAATTTTGTACAAATTTATTCATGAGTCATTAAAATAATGGAAAAGCGGTAAATGGACCAACCCACAGACTGATGATGCCATCCACAGACACACACAGTGCTAATGTGGCTAAAAAGGAATCCTTCACTTGTATCTGAAGAGTTCTGCCAGATGGATGGAAATTAATGAGATTATTTGAGCTGAGTAAGACTGTTAATTATTGGATATTTTACTGAAGAACTGGCCTGGCATGCAAGACTAATTCATAAATATCAGTTAATTTTCAGTTTCAAGGGAGTGTTATCAATGGGCGCAGACCAAAATTCCTCTAGAAATCAAGTAAATGTACAACCAATCAGAGCAATGAAACTGAGCTGACGCATGCAAGCTGGGACAGTACTGACACAAATATAAGCAGGAATGAAAAGGGGACCTGGTCACAAACGTTCTCAAATTACAAATAAACAAAACCCTAGAATGTGTTTAACATAAAAAGGCAATGCAACAGCAGAATCTTAATTCGTATTTGATCAGAACATCTGGGTCGATGGATTGATGACTGTTAAGTTGTGCTGGATGGACCTGCAACTGGATACACCTACAACCAAACAGAGCAGAGAAAATGTATGACATTTTAAATCTGGTCCCGTGACATCAGTCATCATACCAAGCCCGCTTCATATGAATGAACTGTTGAAAACTGGCCATACAAGACCCTGAATGGGTGGAAGTATTTTTGATAAGAAGGTTGGAAAGACTTATCTGCCAGAGCAAATAGACCACGAGCGCGGCAGACCAGTCATTTTCCCAGGCCATTGCTGAGGTCAGTGCGATACCAGCCCGATAACAACCTGACCGGGAAGACATAGGGCGTCGGGTGGGCTCTTAAATGATTAAACATTGGGCGCGACAACCGATCGTTTCATCTCATGTAGTGTGTCAAAATGGATGACATCCAACGCCGCATCTAAGACGCCTCACGACCTCAGGACCTCCCACAATGGCTTGTTAGTAGTAGTAGTCAGTGGCGAGCGCTTCCTTGCTGATGACATCACCCACATCATGAACTGCAAACAATGACTGATCAGGGAGCAACGTGTAATCTGTCATGTTCAAATCAGCAGTCTCTCTGTCAGGCAGCGTGAAGTGCATCCAGGAGATGCTATGTCTTCCAAAAACGCATGATGAAAAAATGCTCCATGAGAGACAGAATAACACTGACTCCACTGATTCTGTTCAATCACTGAATGGTACGGTGGCCATGAAGTGCCAATCACAATCACAAAATGAAAATACAACTGCAGAATGTAAAACACAACCACAAATCACACAAACACAATCACAAATAGGAAAACACAACTGCAGAACAAAAACACAACTGCAAATTGAGTAAACACAACAGCAAAAACAAAAAATGGTACCACAAAAAGAAAAAACATGACATAAAAACCCAAACAACAAAAACACCACAGCAAAAAAGAAAGACAACAAGAAACAACAAGAAAAACAAAAGCAAAAAGGAAAAACAAAATCACAAAAGGAAAAACCACAAAAACCAAAAACACAACAAAAACAGAAAACAACGACAAAAAAGAAAAGCACAATCGCAAAAAGGAAAAACACAAATGCAATAAGAAAAAATTGTTTTTTATAACTGTTGAAAGTCTACTTGTTCACTTACGTGGTCATGAATCCAACATTTTTGTTGTTATGTTCCATCTGTTTGTTGTTGTGTTTTTCATTTTGTGTTTGTGTTTTACCATTTTGCATTTGTGTTTTTTTGTGTGTGTGTTTTCTCTGTTTGTCGCTGTTTTTTTTATTTCGCAGTTGTGTTTTCTATATGCGGTTGTGTTTCTGTTTTGCTGTTGTGTTTTCCTGTTTGCAACTGCGTCTTGTAATTTGTTGATGTGATTTACTTTTCGCAGTTGTGTTTTCATTTTGTGAATGTGATTGGCACTTCACGACCACCGTAAATGGCCTTGCTGACTTGCAAAAAATAATGCCTTTAAATTTGGTCTGTCTCCAATCAAATCCCTTTACAATCAAAACATCTCTTTGTTCAGGAAATCACACACCTGTGCACCTCAATGCTGAAAAGAGCATGGAGGACTGGAAATGAACAGAGCTTCTAATTTGCATTAGCAGACTAATTGCTTGCTCTAAAAAATAGTGACTTGTTTTGATGTTTCATATTTTTAGTGCTAGTCTTTTGGATAAACTGACGTAACACGTGAAACAGTCACACAGTGGAAGACCATCGCTGTAAAGTTGTATCGCTGACAGGCTCCCTCCCTGGGTCGAGTGAATGCATACTGTGAGTTCAGTGTAGCTGGTGCTACACACACATCACACGCACATCTAAATGTTTCTGAGTAACGTTAGCTGCTCCGGCAGCTTACAGGAGAAGTTTTGTTGTTTTTTTT
>JAQFJA010000001.1:3639407-3650341 GCA_029874485.1 Naso brachycentron
TTACCCTTCTGGAATTTTGCAAACTAATCACGCAACCATTTTTCATCAGCAGCTAGTTTTTATGGACATCTGGTAAAGGAGTCCAGTGTGGTGTATAGTGGATGAATGTTAAAAACTGTGACAGTGTCCAAATAATTATGTATGTCACTGTAGATTCTGTAATTTTCACAATTAAATTCAATAGTTTAAATGTAAAAATCAAGGCTTTTGAGTCTGGAGACTTATCCTGTATGTTACCTATCAAAATATTTTAAATTCACTTTTAAGTCACCATGAAAAAAAAATATTTCTTGGTTCTCTGTATCTGTATTTCCGTAGGCACAGAAACATACTCACACACACACACACACGCACACACAAACAATCCTGATTTGCATTTGTGTAGTTCAGAGGATTTTCACTTACAAATGACAACCTCACACAGTCACAGGGGCTGGGAGGAGTCACTCATCAGGGCTCTCTCACAAATTTATGTCACTTCACGGCAGTTTGAGGGAGTTTTCTGTGGTGACTGTGAATTTCCATTAACTTGAACTTCCACAGCAATTTACAGTGACGATTACTGACGAAAATCCCACTTTTTATACAGTGACCATGATGGAGGAGGCAATAACAGCGAGCACAACCAGTGCTATCGATGACCATATCGCAAATAGTACGTATAAAAAGTGAGCACAAGGTCATTGTCAGCTTTTCAACCTTTCTCTTCATGTCATGGCTTGAATGTGTAATATAAGTTAGTTTTATTTCATATAAATAAAAATGAATGAATGAAAACTATTACATGTCATCATTTTAAAAAATAAAATAGTAATGGATGGTAATGGATCATGAGGTTTTTTTTGGTCCCTGTCCATCAAAATGTCGGACAGTCAGAAAGTCTAACGCAACCTTTGGTCATGTGACATGTCATGTGCTCTGTGACATGACATGTGGCATCTAGCACAACCCGACACAACACTTGAGCACAACCCTCTCTCGTGCCTGTGACACGTTTCAGAAATAAATGAATGGCGCAGTCACAGTGAGAAAGTTGGAGGCTGGAGAGCAGAACTCTCACATAGGATCCAGGGTTGTCTCCCATCTGTGGTAAGATTTAGCCAATTAAAACACTTTAGTTAAGGGTAGGGGAAGATGGCTTTATTGATTGTCACAAAAGACATGTTGGTGAAATAGTCACGATTTTTCATCTGTAGTATTTGTGTACACAGACACAAATCCTTCATTTGAAAGTCATGCTGTCACGAAAGTAATGAAAGCATGAAAATAATTTCATGCTCTTGACTGTAAAGCCAATTGATAAGATTTTGTGTTTATTTTAGGGCTTGCTGGCCAGATGACTCATCAGCCACTTTGCTTTCTTTCTTTGTTGATTTGGTCATGTAAGTGGAGGACATGAAATCTGCCCTAAATGAGTTTCTGAGAGTTATGTCCCAGTCAGATTGTAATTAAAAATGCAAAACAGGCTGGACACTGGCATTAAAAACTACGCAACAGCAGTGTAAGGAGGTTTTGAAGCTCTAAAGTGTGAGCTCAGTTTTGTACTTTAGAGCCAAAAAAGTGTATTAGGCAAAGTTTGGCAATTTACCAGACAAAAAGTAGTTGTACTGATACTTATTACTGTATTGACAAAGCTTGACAGTCAATGATTTCCTGCCAGACAGCAGCCTGCAACACAGCACGTGTGCAACAGACTTTAGACAACAAAGTGCATTAGCATTCCTGACAATATCTTCAGCAAACATGAACAGGTCTTGTACTGCACATTGTCTTGCTGAATAAACAACCACATAACGCCCACAAGGGAAACGTGAACTGCAATCATTATTTTGCAAGTGAGGCGGCCATTTAGCAAGTCAGCACATTAAGTTACTTGAAAACCTGCCAGCAAATGTCATTTGGTTGGTTTAAATGTTGGTGTGATCATTACTCTGCTATACAGCTGCTTAAAAAACACCGCCTGTCCTCGGTTTGTAACAATGCCCTCGTTCCTAGGCTGAACTGAGCCTGCTCGCTGCTGTCAATCAAATGCACACCGATCAAAACACCTGTTCCCCAAATTTAACGTTTATCTTAATTCTGTTTATCCAAATGACTTGTTCATTTTTTATTTATTTATTTATTTATTTTTGGTGATTTCAGGTAACCCCAAAGGATGGTTGTATCCAAATTATATATGTCACACATCTTATTTTGGTCTATCTAAAAACAAACAAAATTAAATTTACTTTCTGATAATTAGGTCAGAGGCACGTATAGATATCGTCAAAGCTATCTGCATGGTCACATTTGACCAGTGTTAAATGAATGATTTAGATGAAACAGTCTTTTAGGGAATAATTTTTGTCTAAATGAAAGAAGAAAACATTCTGGTTTTCTTCAGCAAACACTGTTACTGGTTAGAAGCAACAATGTGAAGCACTTGCAGCTGTGAGTAAGACACGCACCCCTGTTTTCATTCCTTGTTAAACCAATCATGAGCTATTTGCCAGTACTAAATATTTGCCTTTGTTTGACATGAAGGTAAAGCCTCTGAATAATGTAGATGAGAGACACATTAGCATAAGGAAATGACTAACGTGGCTGCAGGTTATACTGTCGATGCAGGTGTGTGTGTGTGATGTAACACATGGCCTCGGTGCAAGGTGATTTATGCAAACACGGCTCGGAGTGTAAACCCTTGAAAATGGCCGCCTCACCTCATTGTTTGGGCAGATAATAACAGAGTTGCCGGTGGGTTATGACTTTTCCCTCGAATGTCTTTGCTAAAGTCTGGCTAGCGGCCAGAGAGAAGAGGAGAAACCAGCAGACGGCACCACATCAATATCCCAACTAGCCACCAGAGCCCAACTCAAACGATCAGGGACTTTAAAGGTAGCAGCTGGTGAGTTGATATGGGGCTTCCCAAGTTCTGCCGAGGGGCTTTAGATTCATTTAAATGATAGAGATTACTTTTAAGCGCTACACACATTAATTGATGTTGAGAGCTGGGAGATGTGGAAGCTGGAGGAAATAGGCTACCAGAGATGAACATGAATGGGTTTATCTAGTCTCTTTGTTTTCTGTGACTAAACAGACACATATGTCCGCACGCATGTCTCAAGAAACGTCCCAAGGGCGTTTTGCTACACCGATTTGTCAAAAGCAAATAGATGTACAATGTTTAAATTGCTCTGGTAGATTGTTATTCTTCAAAAGAGAGAATATTTTTTCTCAACTTTTCATCTTTGGAGTATCTGAAGGACCTTTTTGACATCGTGTACTTTTGATAAATGTATCAACAAAATGCGTGACCCCACCTCCCACTCGTATTGTGCATTTGGTATAATTTGCTTACCTCTCTCCTTTTCACTGTCTGTGTCTCACCCATTGGCCTCATTGTAATTCTTCCCCTGCTTGGTTTCCATCTTCCCTCACTTAGTCGCCCAAGAGGTGCTGCTAGATCCCTGAGGAGCTTGCTGGCTCTCGGTCAGAAGCCCTTTGAGCTGCCAAGTCAACTGAGGCCGTTGGTCCCCCTACTGTGTGTTCCTGCACGGAGGCTGCTGGGATGTTGGCGCAGGCCCATTGATTTACTGCCTTCGGCTAGGACACTCTCCAAGGAGCTCCCATTCTGGCTGGGATATCATTTATTTGGGACACATTTGGCAATGGCGGCATCTTGGCCCTCTTTGAAATGCATCGTCCCAAGACAAAATAAATGAACGGTATCAAAGACGTGTCAACCATGACGTTTTTTTCATGAGGGATGGAAGGAACGGACGGCAAACTGAAGCAATTGTGTTCCCATGCACCACAGCACCCTGTTTGAAACAGACAAAACACCAAGGCACAAAGCTCGACAGGAATACAACTGTTTCATCTTTGAATGCATGTGTAATGCTCGTGTCAAAGCCATTCGAAAATGTTGTGTCTGACATTTAATAATTTCTCGACCTCTGCTATACAAAAATGTTTATATTTTGACCCTGATCAGACGCATTACAGCACCGCATTCTGTCAACAGTGAGCAGACGCTGTGTGACAGTGTGATGCTTTTTACTTCTCACTTTGTCTACCGGGCACTGAACGACAGCTCGGGCTTTCGGAGATGTCTTTCTGTTTCACTGTTTTCTAGGTGAATTTCTGTGTTGATACGTATAGACAGGGGAAAAGTGAAAGCTGTAGTTGAGTGGCAGCATTTTGTTTTGCATTTGTCTCCAAACAGATGCATAGCTGTCATTCAAGGTCCCATTGAAGATTGCTATCAAATGTAATCGCTTCAAAGCTTATTCCCATGGATGCCCGCGTACAGATACAGCTTTTTCAGGTGTCTGTCAAAAAGATGTTGCAGAGGGGCATGCAGCAAAAGCTTCAAATATACGAATTTAAATATAGAAGGGGCACAGACATTATGATTCACATCAGGCACTCCTAAAGCGACACAATACATTTGGTTTCTTTGTGTGTTCGGCTGTTTTGCTCCATCATTAAAGCCCATTAATTTGCTTTGAAAAGACAGAGTAGAGTGGACATGTTCTTTGCTTCAACTAGATCAGCTTTCAGCTTGTAAAATTTCTACATTAATGTTTTAAAAATCACGTATATTATAAGCTTTGCATAATACATCAAACAATTAATGGAACATGATTTACAGCGACTTAAAGCTGTACAAAGGCGTTGATGGTTTGCACCTTGAGCAAGTTATTGTTCTCTCCTTTTTTCAGCTTTTGTCAACCCCACAAAGGGTGGTTCAAATTTTGTTCAGCAAATTGTCTCTGAAAAATCAATTAAATCTGACCCTGGTGTTCGCCTTTGTAATATTTGGAATCAATCTGCTCATGGCTTAGTATGGATTTGCAATCGCACACACTTTAGTCCTCCTAAGAGCAATCACAGCCTTTCAATCATACTCTGTAGTCACCTCGGGCTAAAAACATGTTGGCTCGCAGACGTTGCCATTTAAAAACCATCACGGTGTTCTTTCATTAAGGTGCTGCACAAGAAGAAAACTGTTGTAAGAGCACCGACAGCATATAAACACACTGTTGACACAAGTGTGAGATGTGAAATACGTTTGAACTGAAGACAATTATATGGTTAATTTTTTTCCCAGTGTTTGACAGGAAATGAAATAACTGTTGAGAGACAGCACAGTGCACTGACTGAAAGTGGAGGCAATCACCTTGCTTCTCTTTAAATTAATTTCCTCAGCCGATGTCATGAGTGATATTCATATTTATTTTCTTTACGATAAAACAGCCACATCAGACATGCTCATGACAAGAACTGAATTTGCCTGTGGTAATCTATCTGTACGTTTACGTTAAACAGGTATGCTGTGAATAATCCAATGACGCATGCTCTTTATTGATTAAGCACCGTACAGAATGATCTGTATGCATCACACACAGTCTTTAGCAGAAAAAGCATTTATGCCTTTTGCAGTGAAATCCAAGCACATGTATTATTGTCTGAATGACTTAATCTCTGTGTTAGATGTGTGTATCTCTACTTCCTGCTGAAATCGAACACAACTCAGTGTTAAGTATCATAAATGTAACACATTAAGAGATTGCATGACACACCGCATTTGATCCCATTGTTTTAAAGCACAATGCCTCAGAATTTTACCTGCATCATAGAAATAAAGAGGCACAATTACTTATTTGCAACTGGAGTGCATACAAAATATAGATATATCAAAAAGAGTTCCACTCACAGGGTCCGTCAGACTGCACTTTGGTGCATTGAGCTAAATATAAATGTCAGTGTGGCAAAGGCTCAAAATAACAATGGTACCATTCAGATGATTATGAGGTACAGTGTTTGTCATATTTAACTTGTGAGATGAGTGCGTTGGCTTGTTGACATTTGCTAATTTGCACTAAACGCAATTCAGGGCTGACAATAATGGAAATGTCATTGTTTTTGCTGGTATTTGGACATTTAATGACCTACTGATGGCACTACATGAAATGTTAAAGAAAGACTAAAGTTTCTCCTGAGGGAGACATGCATGTATGTCAATTTGCTGATAATTTATTCAACAGCTCTTGAGACATTTCCCTCAATTCCACACAAGGCATCCTCATGGAGGCAGTAAAGAAAAAGTCAGAGAATCCTCAAAGTCACTGGGGCACGTTTACTGGGATCCATGTGTCCAAAATTTGTCTTTCAATCTTACAGATGTCAAGATATTTTACTTCTGCGAAAAAAGCTTCTGGGTGTAAGAGAGAATCACCCAAAGTCGTTAGCGGTGATCCTTTTGATACCATGGCTCTAAAGCGCATTTACTAGAAGTGTTGCATTATTTAGGGAGCCCGGAAGGTGACACTGATATGTTTTGCCTTTTTTAAAACAGCATTTTTTCTTTGTCACGCACACATGTTTTGTAATGTGAATGCCCATTTTATAAATTGCACACGTTTTATACCTATATCGTGCGCCTGCTTTATAAAAATGCGACCACAATTGCACAAACGTTTTGAATTTTGTGTGCACATTTTAGAAATCACGTGCATGTTTTACAAATTGAAAGCACATTTTATAAATTGCACACACAATTCATTCCTAAAAGGGTGTGCGAATTTAAAATGCATGTGCATTTTGTATTTTGTGCACACGCTTTACACATTGCATGTGCGTTTTATAATTTGCACACTTGCATTATTCCTATTTCGTGCACCAATTTTATTAAAACACGCAATATTTGAAATGCCACACGTTTTGATTTTGTGCACACGTTTTAGAAATCACACACCTGTTTTATAAATTGCACGCTGGATTTATTCCTATTTCCTGTGCTTGTTTTATTGACATGCACGTGCAATGTATAAAATGTGAGCACAAAATACAAATTGCACGTGTATTTTACAAAATATGAACATAACCATGTCATCTCCCGAGCTCTGTAGATATTTCAGTGTGGACCGAATTTTTGATCAGCCTGAGAGAAAAGCTCTCAATTTTTTTTACCATATTTTGAAATTACATATAGCATTAATTACAATAATGGTAGCTTTTTAATTGGAAAAAAAAATTTCCAGGGATTTGATGACGCAAGTATAAGTTTAATCATGTACTTCAAAGGGGTCAGGGAGCGTTTGTCAAGACTTTAAACCTATCATGGCGTGGCAGAGCCAGTGTTTTACAGAGACCTTCCTTTCGGCCAGCTGCCTGAAATTGGGGTCACACTAAAGTTACCTTACAACAATATGTGCCCTCAAAAGTAGTGTGTGGTAGCACTGGGGATATACATATGCATAAGGAGATCCTCGGGGTTGACTGTAGTAAACAAGTCATTGCCGGCTCACGGCAATGACTTGTTTGTGCTTCCCCTCCAAAGGGTGCAGGCTGCTGTGGCACAAACTGAAGCGTCCATGCCAAGAAACCTCAAGCTCGACTCAAAGATGACATGTCGCTGCTTCACACCACATATCATTGTCAAATAATATGTCCCTGCAGGTGACAGGCTGCTGACCACAGTTACCCTGAAACTCTTGAATTAGCCCTGTCCAGCTGAACGGGCTGCAGTGGAAATAACACAGGACAGTGACGTGTGTGTGTGTTTGTGTGTGTTTGTGTGTGTGTATGTGTGTGTGTGTGTTTAAAGTGATGTCAAGGCTTTCCTCTGACACGTTTTTGATCTAATATAACAAAAAAACCCTCATGGGCAGGGTGGGAAACCCACCACTGGCAAAATGTAGGTAAATTTATAAAGTGGTGGGTGAATTTGATCAGCTTCACATGCCACAGTGGCAGGTAAAAATTTGGACAGGAGAATCCAAGACAGAAAGCATTCAGTTGAGTTATACAACTGACCTGTTGGTGGCAACAATGCACCTGTTCTGCCACTAGTCTGCCACAAAAGCTATTATTAGTAGAAGAAGAAGAAGAAGAGGAGGAACAAGAAGGAGAAGAAGAAGGCCATAGCGCATGTGTACCATGGCAGTAAGTGTGAACTGAGCCGAGCAGCAATGTGGCGTGACATTGCCAGTGTAAGGCGCGTGGCAGATTCAGCAACCCTTCTCCAGAAGAGCCAGCTGAAAAATTTGAAGTTGGAGGCCATCAAGGACCATGAAGTGTTTAAATGTCATAAGGAGGTGATATGTACAAGTATTAATCAAGGAAAGCCTGCTCCGGAGAAAGATGCTGCCATGAGGGCACTGTCCAACTTGAAAACAGCCCAGCATGGAAAGGATAAGGTACTTTTCAGAAGCGCAAACGCCATCAGCAAAACGGGGAGACCATTCTGCGACTACGAGTGGCTTTGCAACAAAGTATTGTTGTTGTGGTTTTGGTGTTTTTTGTTTGTTTTTTTCAACTAAGACAAATGTTACACAAAAGTACAATTGCAAAATGGTGGCTGGTAAAAAAGTTTGAGTAACTGGTAAAATTTTGAATCCGCCAGTCACTGTGGCTGGTGGAAGAAAAAAATTATATCCAACACTGTTCATTGAGTACCCATTTGCCCGCAATGGACATTATTATTTAGGGGACAGGTGAAAACAAACAAACAAAACAAAAACAGTGAAAGAAGGGCTTAATTTTTGCTGGAGCACACTAGAGCAGACTCTGGGACCTCCAGGACGGCACCTGCAAACTTGTCTGATTGGATCCAGCACCTTACTTTGATTCCTTTTCGCTCTCTTTCATTTTCCCAGGGAGATTCTTCATTCATCGCTGGTTTAGCTACTTTGCATGCAGTTTAAATTTCATTTTAAAGTTTAAAGAGTTTTGTGCATGTCAAGTGAGATCATTTTAGTAACTACAGTTTGAATAAGCATACATTAATGGACCGTCTGCTACAAGGAAGTAATTGTCAAAATGTCTATTAGAATAATCGTAAGCCCCACAGCGAAGCAGGTGGGTGTTTGTGCTGTGAAATGTTACAGAGGATGGATAAATCAGGAGGTGCGTGTACAGGTGCAGTAAAGTTCATAGTTCTGAAACCGAGCAGTGAGAGCGATAAAACAACACAGATAGGCGAAACACGGCAATTACTTTCTTAGCCTACTGGCTTTTTGTGGTTGTAAATAGAAATTTCAGTCATAATTCAATTTTCCCTCCACTGTAGTTTTCACAGACAGAACAGAAACGCCAGGGAAGTTAAGGGACAGGGCAGTAGAGAGAGAGAAACAAAGAGAGAGCTGAAGAAGCTTTGTTTTTGATTACATTTATGTTAGTTTTGTTGATTTCAAACATGAAGAACGTTGGCATCGTCCAGGCACTTGGGATTTTTTATGCATTCTGTGACTTTTTCTCTCCCTGCAACCGCTGGAATCACACCCTTTGCTCCGAAACCTCATGACTGATAAATAAAGCACAGAAGCATCTTAAGACTGCTCCATCACACTTCTGTGCATGCATATGTACGTTTAAAGTTGTGGTTGTCATTAGGGGTGTAACAATACACATATTCGTACTGAACTGTCACAGTACAGGCACTTCCAGTTCGGACCGCGGTCAGTAAATATTAAGAATATTAAGAATGGTGAATGTGCAGAGTTGTTTTAATTGCAGACCTAAAACTTCATGTGGGAGTCCCCACAAGTTGTGGCAGACTGTTTAATCTCCTCACTCTCTTCTGCGGTTAGCCCAGCCTGGATGACTGTTGAACAGAATGGCTAACGCTATGGTCTGAATTAACAATGAACAGGGGTTTTTTGTTTTTTTGTTTTTTTTTTCCATCTTTCACCATCATTGAGAACTAAATCAAACTGAACCGTGACTACAAAACCAAGGTACGTACCAAACCGGGGTTTTTGTGTACCATTACACCCCGACAGTAGTTCTCATGTTTGCACGGTCAGTCTGAAGCAAAAACCAGCAACTGGTCAGAACAACTTAGCACAAAGGCTAAAACCACAAAATGAAAGACACAACAAGTCCCTTCTACTCTTCCAGCTGCTGTCTGTAGCTTCACATTCACCATATAAAGATGAAAAATGTATTAATCTTTTCATCAATTTTTAGGTAAGAAAACCAATAAACATACACCCCAAATTGCCACAATATCCTTTAAGAAATAAATGTATCTATTTGGCGTGCTAGTAAACAACACATGGCTCCACTGCAAAAACAGATAATGCACCAGTTGGGGGGGTTGGACATTAATTAGATTTTTAGAAACTTTAAAAATCATTCAGACAAACAAACAGCAATCTTAGCAGGCAAATCTCTCTCTGCCCACAGAAGTTTGTCAAGTTTAACTTGAGCACTGAATGTGTGCTCGATCCCAGGTGTTCAGCGCTGAATGGATTATTGCCTGGTTTGAGGTCAGATATGATGCCTTATTAGCTTATGAAAGAGCAGGACAGAGTGCCAGACCATTGTTCTCCTCACTGAGATGAAAGGCTAGCTGGCTAATGAACATCTGCCAGCCAGCATAAGGACCCCAGCAGACACACAAAACCTTGAATTGACCATTGCTGAGAGCAGCTGCTCAGATCAGAGAGATTTTGATGTAAATTTAGACTGAGTGTACACCATGGAGCAGCTGTAATAGCCAAGGACCAAGATTATGGGGAAGAATACTGTGCTCATCTCTGACATGCCAGAGTTCATTAACTTAAAGCCTGTCAGGCCACAAAGCAGAGTTCACTTGTACCATCTACCAACATCGGAGTGTTAAAATCAGGAAACTGAAGGTAATTTGACAGGAAATACAGGTAATTCTATCTGACTTTTACCTGTGACTCCTTTGGATTTGTGTAATGTCTGATGAAACATTGTTTTAGTCTTAAATAGGGGGGTCGTGATATTTATAAACAAAAATAAAACACATATGATACCATGATATTCAAATTTGATTCCAGATTGAATTCTTTAGGCTGTGTTTGTCATGTTGTGAAAATCTAATATAAAGACAGCCCTTGTCCTGGAGACATATTCTATTTTTCAAACAAGTGGAACACAGTCACATGTCTGACATTCCTGCAGAGCATCAATGCTGT
>JAQFJA010000001.1:3661439-3676328 GCA_029874485.1 Naso brachycentron
CCCCGAGGCAGGGTTCTACTACCAACTCCTCAAAAATGTGGAAAAAACACTGGCGTAGTCAAGAATGGGGTGATGGTATGTTTTATGCGGGCCTCCAAAGGTGCAAACAGTGACAACAATTACAGAAAATGAGCGAAAACAGGAAAAAGAAAAAAAACACTATGTACAGGTTTACAAAATAGCACTGAATGGAGCTCTTCCATAACTCACTCTTTTCCACACAAAAGAAAAAACAAAAAAAAAAGAAGCAGAAAACAGTTCAACTAGCAGTGATTCACTAGATGTTACCTCCTCTGTAACCAAAGCAAGACTGCCTCTACTGGGCCGAGATGGCCCCCTTTTAAACTAATAGCCCCTCCCCCTGGGCGTATCATTTAAAAAAAAAAAAAAAAATACAATTAGCAAAATTTCTCAGCAGAGAAAACATCTACCGCCCTTTAAACATTGATATATTTTACACATTATTTTCCCCCTCTGTCTAAACCAAAATATGATAATTCACATAAAAACCATCATTTAAAAAAAATAAAGTATGCTGGTCACCTGACCTGGAAAACGCACAAGAGCACCCTACTTAACAGAAGAAATAACTACGCCCCTGTTTTACCAGTCAAACTCATGAATGGAAGAGATCAGGGTGAATATGTAGCGTTTCATGGTGAGTTGCACAATGTGTGTGTGTGAATATATGCATACAACAGAAGCAGTACAACCAAGTGTGCACCCTTGATCGAGCTACTTAAACAGTTTAGAAAAGAGAGATTGTCGTGAGCAGTTTTAATTACTTAGCGAACCTGGAAGGGTAGGAAATGTGTGGTGGGTATGTGTGAGGGCACTGCCCAACGCCAATTACAAAGCGGCGGCGTGTGTGTGTATATGTGGGTGCGTGTGTGTGTGCCACTCGCAGCCAACGATGACTCAGGGAAGATGTGTGTTGTGTGTATAGGCTGCTGCCCACAGTCAGTGACAGAGCTGCTCCATCACAGTCGTGTTTCCCGTGTTCATAAGAAGAGACCATAGGAACGCCCCGCCTCTAATCGTATTAACAATGTTGTAAGTCGAATTTATCTGAAAGCTCCGAGTTCACGAGTCGTGACGTGTTTGCTGACGTTTTCAGAAATGACCCTTGTCCTAGCCCATATTCGCCCATACAAGAAAAAGTAAAGTTTAGACAAGTTGTTAATCTAGATATGAATCATCACCTTCGTCGTCTCATCTCTTGTTCCTCCATGTGCCATTTAAACACAAAGTAATGTTGTATATGTGCACGTAGAAAGCCCAAAGAAGAATAAGTGATCTGTTGGCGCTCATATTATTGTTTCCTAGCAACACTGTTACTACGCGGTTACCACTTGAATGTCAAGCCTTTCCTGTACACAAGTTCATGATACGACTTCACGAGTTCCATTTGAAGGCAGCATAAAATTCATCAGAGAGAGCAGAACAGAGAGAGGCAGAGAGATAGATAAAGAAACAGACAGCTTTAGAGAGATAGAGAGATTGGGAATACTGCAGTAACATTAGCGGTGACATTACTGGTACGATAGGTAGCTAGCTAGCTAATTAGCTTTGCTAGCAACAGGATGGTGAAGTGGTGTGTGTTTTTGGGTGTTCACTAATCAAATTCCTCCTCAAGTCCCTCCTCTACATCATGTTTGAAGCCATTTTACTTGAAAATGTGTCACTACTCTCGGCAGTTAGATACTGTGGAAATACTGCTTCAGGGCCCTTTTAAAAGCAATAGTCGGACGTTTTGAGTAAATCAGCTTGTCGCTGAGATTTGGATGAGAAGATGACACTCCCATTGACTTCTTCTCTTCTTCTTTTTCTTTCTTTTTCTTTTTCTATGGAGGCAGACAAACATACAGAAGAAAACATAAAGTATGTGTGGACTGATGAGAAAACCACAACCTTCCTTGAAATGGTATTTGCAGTGTTTCCAGTGTCCTTGTGCTCTTCATTACTACGTTTTTTGTTTTGTCCTCATTTCTGTTTGTTTCGTCATACTCTTTAATTATGACATAACATAAATTAATTTAAAAAATAAATTCAAAAATTTGCGCCACTATTTGCACAATGATGGATAGGAGCACAGATAAATATGCATTTTCTTGTGGATTGTCTGAAAATTTGGTTAAAATTTGTGATACGTTTTTGATTGGACCCAGTTACTGGCATTGTCGGCCTTTAGTGTTTAGAATTTGGAGGAAGAAAGGAAGGAGAGAAAAACAGGGAGAACCTGCACAACAGCAAACAATAACAGTGAATGGGAAACAACCAATCAGAGCTAACTCTAAATGCACAAGGTGCTGCCTTGCCTTGTTGTTTGACATCACTGATTCAGTGCTCCTCATGTATATGTATGAGCGCCTTGATTCAAGGTCCCCAGTTGGGCATAAGAAAAGGCACATTAACACATCAAATTTTGTTGTAATTAACACATCAAAATCTAACCTGCTGATACAAGTATTTTTTACACAATAACCTCAAAACATCATTTCAGTATCTTCTAAATGCTAAATCTCTAAAGGGCCGATCACACTGAGAAGCATTGCTAAAGAAGCGTTACCAGCAGATCCGTTGTTTTCCTCTGGTGCAGCACGCCTGTCAGGCGTTCCTCTCTTGCTGCTGCACGACACGTTTTTCTACTGGTTTATAGGCGGGTATAAAAGTTAAAATAATTAACTTTTCAGCTCAAGGCGCACAGTTGCACTGCTCATCAATGTCACTTTTGGTCAAAGCAGCCAAATTAATCCACAGGAGGAGGGCTCTACTCGCCACCTCCTTCCTGTTTAGTTGCCAGCGTAACAGTAGCGGAAACAATAGAATAAATGATGAAGATGGACTGCGTTTTCATAAATCGTGTGCTCCCAAGGAGTTTTTGGAGCGGCCACGCCTGGTGCGACACTTCTATGTGTGATCTACCCATATGATGTTATTGGTGCAAATGACATTCAGTAAGCTAGTAAGAATGTAAGGGATCATGGTTCACAAAAGCTCACTTTAGTGACAAAATAATCTTTTCTTTTTCTCTCTCTCTCTCTCTCACACACACACACACACACACACACACACACACACACACACAGTCTCTTTGTGAAGTTTACTCAGGTTACATTTAGTTTAGAATATACATATTTGTTCTTATATTGTATTGTACATAGGTCAAAGCACTTTGTAAACCCCTGTTTTTAAAAGTGCTGTACAAATGAAGTTATCATTATTATTATTATTATTATTATTATTATTATTATTATTAGTATTAAATAATGTTTAATTATTTTAGCAAATTAAGTGTATTAAATATTTTGGTTACATTTCACTTACAAATGTAGCTTCATGTTTATAAGGGGCAAAATCTTATTTAATTTTTTAAACAGATATGGGAACAAATCCAAAGCTTGCAAACCAAGGCTTTGTTTTTCTGTCGGTAAATATGTGTGATGAACAGGCTTCAGCTCCAAGCAGATGCACTTAATTTATCACAAATTGAATTTGCGACGGCACAGATTCTTATTTAACGGTGTTGGGGCAATTCAGCTGTCAGGACATTCTGATGGATAAATGGCAAAAGAATGGGCCCCCTCAAGTCAACTCAGCCTCTATGTTTCTGACATGGCCATTCCACGTCACACTGCTTGAAAAATGAGCTCCGCAGAGGCATGCAGTCCTGCTATGAGACTGCACTTCATAAAGGAGAACAGCTCACAGGGGTGAAATTCCACTGTAGGGTTATGGATTTTCCAGTACATCACTGATAGATTGCACTAATATAACCTCAATAAAGAGTTTGAGAACAACTTTATGGATGTTTTCCCTCTTTTGTCATCTCATTTTTCTCTCCTTTGATGTGTGCTCGACTTGATTTGTCTATTTTTTCTCTGACTTTGTCTGGCTGTCAATCACGGGGTGCAGGGTAACACACTCTGAACATACTGTATTAGTCACGGGATGTGAGCCGCAGAGTGTTTCATCCAAACTTTCACAACTTGAACCACAAGCAGCTCGCTTTGTTTGTTTTGGCTTCAAGCTGTAGCATGATGTTTTGGAGACTGTGATGCGTACATTGCACATAAATTCCTAAACAGCACCACTTGGCACATAGGAGAAGAAGAGCTCTGTACAGCTTTCTTGTTGAATCATCACTCCAAGCCATGTCTGCAACTCAACACCAGCTTTAGTTCACTGTAATTAAGACAAATAACAGTGAGCAACACATGACTCATTCAAAATGAGATTAAATTGATGCTACAGACATACTGCTGTTGAATGACCTCAATACCAGTGTTCTCAATCAACAAAAAGTTCAGAATAATTTTAATCATTTAACAGGATTTATAGTTTAAAGTTTTTGTTACTTTGGTTAATTCTACAGGAACAGTAAAGACTGATGAGAAGATTGAATTTGTATGAACCACTATGAAGGGCTTCAAGTTTCAGGTTTTGTAGTATTTCAATTTAAAATTGATGTAAACGGTTTGTTTTTGGTGTCATCAGGCAATGACAACAAAAACTGAATATTATAATTCAGGTGGTCTGAAAGAATATATGACTTTTGCACCTCCTTTTGACTCTGTATCCAGGCTTTTGAAAAATATTGACCATGAGTGTTGAGTTATTATGGGTTTCAGCCTCGATGCCTGCCCAAACTCGACCCGGCATAGAAAACAACACTCCACTCATTTTTCCTTCTTTTTTTGCATTTGGTTTCAAAAAGAAGAATCAAGTTTAATGTTAGATTGATAACCTTAAAAAGAAAAACAAAAATCATGTTAGTTGATTCAATCATGTTGAATACTATCATCAATTTTAACAGTCATTTTCATTACTTTTTTATATAAATAATATTTATAACAGTTTTAAATAATGCTATTTATACTCCATTTATAATCTGTCTTTTTAATTCAGATTTCTCAGAGATCAGAAATTTAGAAAAATTTAGAGATCCATTTTTTAAAAGAAAGAAAAATTTCCCTTATTACTAACTCAAGAACATTTTCTACTTCTACACACGAGAATCAGTCAGCAGTTCTTTACCAATCATTGAAAATACAATTCGATTCAAATGAGTTTCAGGAAATAAACCAGAGTATCATGCCAACTCAAAATGTCTAAATTTACACATAACTTCTGAAGTATAATTTTCACTGTTAACTCTTCACTATTATATTTTCACTGTCAATCAAAAACAGAATGAACAAAGCTCCTAAACTATCATCAGCCACTATGAATAACTCCATCATCAAGCGTATTTTATTGAACGCTAAATAAAATGAACAAACATCTAATCTAATGCAGCACCGTCGCACAAAATCACACAATCCAAATAACCTACATCAAAGTGAGTGAATGAATGAATCACGCACGCAGCCTGCAGAGCTTGACACAGAAACTGACACTTTCCTTGTGCCAGCTTACACATCAATCAGTCAAATTACTCCAAACACAATCAAACACATACATACCAATAGCGTCTCTGTGGTCATCTAAGCACTGATGCAAACAAACCTCTCTTCGGCTTGTCTCCCCCTGCAGTAGCCCACTGCTGAACAAACAAAAAGCTGCACCTGCCCAGCTGATCCACAAACCGGCATCTTTCTCTACCTGCACGCCAGGAGCCTGAGCTAAGTTATCAAACATGAGAGAAAATAGAAATAAAATGAATAAAACAGTCCATTGATTCACGGCCAATCATGAGTCATTTCAGAGAAGGCATGCTTCTGCATTGGCGATGCGTTCACGTCCCCTCAGCATGTGAAAGCCTGTGAAACGGTGGACAAACCAGGGGAAAGTTGTTGTTCCAGCTATACCAACAACTGCGTACATGGCAAAGACATTTAAAGCTGCTACACTGAACTTCGCATTTGAGTTGATTCTAGCAGCTGCCAGTTACCATGTGCATTTGTTTTGGAAGAAAGTGAAAGCAGGAAGCAGCTCTTTTGTGACACGCCTTGCTTGACTTTATTTTAAGAATTTTTTTTTACCAAGCTATTTGCAGGATGCATAGCAATGAGGTAATACATGTAACTGTGGTGTTGTAAAATGAATAACTGTGTGCTATTGTCTGACTTCCAGTGCTTTCGACCCGTGGCAGGCAGTAAAAAACAGCCATTTGGAAACAGCCAATTCTCTCATTGTTGGTCTTATTTAAGGAGGAGGAGGAGTTGCTTCTGTAGGAGTCTCATGCAACAGCTAGCTTGATTTCCAGACATTGCCGACTTTGGCTTTAAGTTACACTCCACTGAGTTTATATGAGGGTTTTTCTAGCTTATACTGCACTTTTTACAGGTTTGCTGATACTTTGCAGATTAAGATTTCAAAATAATTTCAAGTAAAACAAACAAAAAAAAAAAATTGCAATACAGTAAATTAAACTTCCTAACAAACATGATATGTAAAATTAACTTCACCTCTGTCAAGTTTCATTTAAAGAATACAAAGATGTTTTTTTCATTTTTTTTATGTAGGTAAACTGACAATACAGGTGTTCCTGTAGAAGTTCATAAAGTTTTATCATATTTAAAGCTAAATAAAGCATTTATTAACACATTGGATCATCTCAAAAAGGCATGTCACAAAGCTGAAAGCTGACATGTTTTAGTTACATTTTTTCAGTTTTGAGGCTTGAATAGACCTGGTTGATATAACACCAAGTATTATTTTTTCCTCTGCTACGTTTGTATTTTGTACCACCACTGGCTCTTGTTCAATTTTTACATTAGGAGTTAGAACGTTGAAGCATTGTGGACTAATAGGTTTACCTCTGCCTTTTTAAAAATAGCTTTTATATTTTTTATTTTTCCCCAGAAATATGGTAGCATTAGCTTTTCCTTCAAATTCCTAAAATAAAAACATTTTTTTTACATGTTCCTTTGTGGTCATACAACTAGTAATTCACCTCTTCTGGTGGATATTATGATTATACCAAATTTGTCACAGTGATGCTGAACTGTATTTGGCCGTATAGCTGCGGGTGCTAAACATATTTAATCTTCACTCAGCTTGATTTATAGCAAATTTGAAAAGTCACCACTAACGCTGACTAAAGTACCAGCTGATTTCTAATTTTAAAAAATGCAAAGTGATCAAACAGAAAAATTGAAAATTGTTGATGAAAATGAATAAAGACGAAGCATTTTTGGAAGTGATAAAAATACAAACAGTGTTTACGGTAAAACACCCAGTGCTGAGCAGAACTGTCTGGAAAACAAATTGAATCCTGTCTCACATCTTTTCGAAGAAGTCGACATCTGTGGCCTGCACATCTGAGGTCCTGCCTGTTCAGTCACCGTGTGTTACCTGCTGAGCCCTACTCCAAGTTTCCTGACTGCATGCTCCTACCACTCGCTTCCAGTCCGATGCTCTGCTGTGCCCTTTTTCAACCTGATCAGCAGGACCTTGCCCCCCACAGCAGCCTGTTACTGCACCACACAACCCTTTATCAGTCTCCCTTCTTTCTCTCCATCTCTGTCCCTCCCTGCCACCTGAGGGAACGATTCAATCACCTATGACCCAATCCATCTTTTAATGATGTTCGGACACTGCAAGGCCCACCTGCACCCTATAAAAGGCTCTTTTCACAGTTTGTATTTTTTCCCAGGTCTGTCTACACTAAAATCTATCCCACAGGGTGTGTATGTGTGTGTGTGTGTGTGTGTGTGTGTGTGTGTGTGTTTGAAATGCATAGGTGGGCGAACTTCCCCCGTAGCTTTTCCCCATATTCCCTCTCCTCAGAGACCTTGACCAGTTTTTGGTTTGTTCATGAGTGCATGTTGGTTGAGTCTGGAGGAGGCAAGTTGTGTGCCAGGAAAAACATATGGCACTGCCGGGATACAGACACCTGCTGCTGGACCTCTGAGAGCACTTTCAGAATCACTAGGAATTAAAGGAATTTAATGACTTCACAATCAATATAAATCCATTTCCTGGGTGATTCTTCTTATACCTACATCACTGCAATGCAACCTAGTGAGTCTTTGACTCCCTACCACAAACCGTGATGTCATATCTGTCCAACTTAAATATCAATCTTTGCATTTGCATTTGAGTGTTTGTATAATAATTCTAGAAGTCGATCTATACCTGAATTTCTTTAATTTGTGGCTGCTTAGAGTTTAGCAGCAATGGAAGTTAACAACTTCGGCAGCTCCGTCATTACAAAGTTACACTGCTGACTAGTGGCCTGGCATGCATACTACAGCACTTTCGGTAATTTGTGTAGGAATGCAGACATATTTTGAAGATGCAAAAAAAAGACCTTTCCATTTTTAGTAAGGCTGCTCCCATGTAAATGTGGCCTAAATTTCAAGGTAAAACCAGCCAGAAAGTGAGGAAGAACGTCAGTGAAAGTGAAAAAAAATAATGTGAATAAATCTTTAATATATTACCTCATCTGTAACGATTTTGCCTGAGTCGGTCAGAAAGATCTGCATCTGCAATGGCTGTTTAACAATGAAATGAACAAGTGATACCACCTTGCTTCATGATATTATCGTACTAAATATTTTAAGTATTTAAGAGTGTAACCCCTCACCCTGCTAAAGCTGCTAAAAAGTAGCTGATGCAGGTCAGACAAAAAGCCAAAAATATTTTCAAACCCATGTGCGCAGAACAAAGTATTACTGACTGACTGCCATTTTGTAAGCTATTTTGTATGGTTTTATAGCTGCGTGTTTTGAAGGTGAAAGGCTGTGCTTCCACAGTTAATTATGTTACAGCCAGTCCAGTCAGGATGACTTGAAAAGACTGGATTCCTTTGCTTTAGCATCCTGTGCAGGCACTTTAGCTGCTCACACATCCACCTTCAAGAACAAATATCAGCAGGTCTTTTAATATATGGTCAAGCAACCTGCTGTGTGTACTGTTCAATGAACAGTCTGGGTTTTTGTTTATGAACTTTTAATGAGAGCTAAGTCAGGAACACACATACAAAATCACCGCTGCTTCCGTACACACTACGTCTGCTGCGCATGCATACACTATACTACGACTGTGCTTCAATCACTGATCACTATGCAGCTTTAACTAGTCCCAATTATTTACTGGACATTGCACCTTCCCTCCTTTGAGTAATTAAAGAAGAATGTGTCAAAATAAATCAAATTTAAGCAGTGTGAAATAAACAAAATACTAAAATAAATAAACTCTTTTGTACCTTAACTCTTTTCATTATGAACTTTCTCTTAGTGCTTTTGGCCTGTCTTATTAAACAAAAACATGAACCTAAACTAGTCTGTGCACTGACTGCAAAATATTTCAAGTGGCAAAGTCTTTCAAGTGAGATGGCTGTTTCACGACTCTGCCTCTTGATGTGGTGACAGCTGCTGATGTCTGCGCTGTTGTTGGTCTGTCTTGCTGTTGTTCAATGTTCATTTCTGTCGTGTCTCTTTCCTCTCTTTCCTCCTCCTCCTCAAGCTCAGGCTGAGGGAGAGGTGAAGTCAGTAGACACAGATGGCGTCTGTTCCTGCGCAGAATGCCATCGTCGGTGCGAATGAGGTAGGATCTTGGGTTGTTGTATTTCTGCAGAACCCTGGCAGTTGTAGTCCATCCTTTCTGATTGTCGAGTTTGACAGCAACAGGGTCTCCTGGCTTAGAAGTGGCAACAGGCGGCTGGAGTGACGTCTGTCATAGTGGTGTTTATAGGCAGCCTTGGCTCTGGAGACTGCTACCTTCACCAGGGCGATGTCCGGCCATTGAGGAGAAGCTTTTCTTCAAGTGTGGGAATGGGAGTTTTTATCTGACGGCCTAGCATCAGTTGGGCTGGACTGTCGCCTGTTGCTTGGATGGGGGTCACTCTATAGCTGAGAAGGGCAAGTGAGGGATCGTTCTGTTTCAGAATGTGTTTTGCCGTTCTCACAGCTCTTTCACCGTTTGCCTGGGGAAAATGTGGGCTTGATGTGACATGCTGAAAATCGTAGGCTTTTGCAAAGCCCTGAAACTGGTGCCTGTTGAATTGTCGCCCATTATTGGTCACCATGATGGTGGGACAACCCCACCCCAGCCGGTCTCTCCCAGGGTCTATTTGGCAAAGGGGTTGTCATGAGCGGCTCTCTGTTTTGAGCAGGTTTTGCTGTTTGGCAGTGCTTGCAGTGTTCGATCCACTTTTGCAGGGCTTTGCCGATGCCTGGCCACCAGACACTCTGTTTGGCATGCTCACGGCATTTAACCATGCCCATGTGGCCATCGTGCAGCTTTTCCACAATCTCTGTCCTCAGGCATTTGGGAATGATGATTCTGTTGCCCTAGAGGAGCAAGTTGTAACATGTAGTGAGAGAGTCTTTCACTGCATAGTATGGCTTGACACTGCCTGGAACTTTGGATGTGTATTTTGCCCAGGAGTTGCTTACAAACTGCATCACCACCTGCAGCTCCGTGTCAGCCCTTGTGTGCTCTTTAACCTCGTCTGGACGTGAATGTGACCTCAGGCCATGCTGCATGTGTGGCTTCTTCCAGAGCACGTATGTCGTCTGACAGTTCAACTGTCTCCACGTGTAGTGCTGCAGAAGGGTGGCGTGAGAGTGTGTCTGCTACTACAAGCAGTTTTCCTGGGACATACTCAGCTTTTGCATTGAATTTCATCACTCTCAGGAGTAATCGTTGGCAGCAAAGTGTTACTGCATCAGTGTCTTTAACGTTGAAGAGTGGGACCAACAGCTTATGGTCCGTATGCACAGTAAAGCTATCCAGGCCATACGGGTATTTTAAGAACTTTTCACATGCCCGACTTCTGCCAAACACTCTTTTTCAATCTGTGCGTACCTGGTTTCAGCATCAGTCAGGGTGAGAGAACAGTAGGCAACCGGCTGTAATTGTCCATCGTGGTTCTGAAGGAGAACAGTTCCCAATCCATAGCTACTGGCATCAGCACTCACAATTGTCGGCTTGCTGATGTCATAAAAGGCTAGTATGGGTGCTTCTGTCAACAGCTGTTTGACTTTTGTAAAAACGCCTGCTCCTGTGCTGGGCTCCACATCCACGCTTTGTCAGCCCTGAGCAGGTTGTTGAGTGGGTGTGTGACGTCTGCTAGGTTGGGCAGATAGCGTCCCAGATAATGCACCATACCCATGACACGCTTCAGCTCTTTGGTGTTCTGTGGCGGCTGGATGTTTCTTATGGACTCCACTTTTTCTGTGTCAGGTCTCACACCACGCCTGTCGACAATGTGGCCCAAAAACTGAATCTGTGTTCGTCTGAGTTTACACTTTTCTTCATTGAGCTTCAGCCCGGCTTCTTTAAGTGTGTGTAGCACTTTCTTTAGGCGTCGGTCGTGCACCTAAGGCGTAGATTATTATGTCGTCCATGAATGCTGCTGTGCCTTCGTGGTCTTTGAGAAGATTTTTCATCTCTCTCTGAAAGATTTAAGGAGCGCTGGAAATGCCAAACAGAAGGCGGTGGAAGAAGTACCTTCCGAACGCCGTTATGAAAGTTGTGAGTTTGTTACTGTCCCTGTCTAAAGAGATTTGCCAGAATCCTGTTGCAGCATCAAGCAGTGAGAACACACTTGAACCAGCCAGCTTGGGGAGTATATCATCCAGAGTAGGTAGAATATACTTTTCTCGCTCCACAGCTTCATTGAGGCGGTTAAGTCCCACACATATTCTCACACGTCCATTTTTCCTTGGCACGGGCACCATTGGCGCACACCATACTGTTGGCTCGGTTATCTCCTCAATAACTCCACATTTGACCATTCTGTTGAGCTCCTCCTTTACCTTGGGGAGTAGGGGAACAGAAACCCGACGAGCTGTGGTGACAGAATAAGGTACTGCTCCATCTTTCAGTTTTATTTTTACTGGAGTTGTCTTCAGAAGTCCCACTGACAAGCTAGGTGCGCTTGTCACATTCTCCACTCTTTGAATGAGGCCCATGGCCACTGACACCTCTTTGCTAAGCAGGTTATTGACTGCAGGACCTTCAACAATGTGTACATCAAAGCATTATTTTCTCCCTTTTCGGTAAGTGGAGGTTCTGAATTTACCTTGATTCTTGAGGCTGCCACCTGGACAATCCAATACAGCTTGTGAATGCTCCAGCTTCAGCTTTGTCTTTAATGTATCATAGCTGTGTTGAGAAATAACACTGGTGTCAGCTCCACTGTCTATTTTGAACTCAACATCACTGTCTTGGAGTTGTAGTGTTACTGGCCATGGTGTGTTGGTGTCTTTTACAGTGATAGCACCCAGGAAAAACCTCTCTGGTTCATTTTTCTCAGTAAACACATCACTGACCTGAAGAGTGCGACACATAACAGCATAATGGCCTCACTTACCACACTTGCGGCAATCCGCGCGTCTGGCCTCGCATATATCGCTCTTGGTGTGCTGCTTGCCGCATCTCGAGCACTTCCCTTGGGCTGTACTCCATGTACCTGAAGGCTGTTGCTTGGGCGACCTGAGGCTTCCTTGACGGTCTTTCCTCTCTGGCTTGAATCAGCCCTTTGGCCACATGGAGTAATCCCTTTTGTGTGTGCGCGTCACCTTGCACAACGCTGTGGCTCCGCTCTGCTCTGAAATCTGTCCTTTGATCTGTTCTGACTGCCTGGCTTGTCTGCATGCCTTGTCCAAAGTTAAATCCGACATCATTTGCAATTTCTGTGATAAGTCTTTATCCAGAATATCTATCACAAGTCTGTCTCTTATATTCTCATTTTTCACATCTCTGAAATCACACTTCTCGGCCAGCTTGTGCATACTGCGGATGTATTCTTCCACACTTTCTCCATGTTTCTGTGTTTGCTGGTGAAATCTTGCTCTCTCATGAATTACGTTGACTTTGGGCATGAAATAACTGTCCAATTTTCCCAGTATGATTTCGTACTTGGTTGCTTTTCTGTACCTGTGGAACCTCTGTTTCCATTCAGGCCACAGCTCCAGATGGGTAAAGTCGAAGCTGTCCGGCGGTGGAAACTTCACCATGGTTAACCTCTGACACCATATACTGTTCAATGAACAGTCCGAGTTTTTGTTTATGAACTTTTAATGAGAGCTAAGTCAGGAACACACATACAAAATCACCGCTGCTTCTGTACACACTACATCTGCATACACTGTACTACGACTGTGCTTCAATCACTGATCACTACGCAGCTTTAACTAGTCCCAATTATTTACTGGACATTGCACTGTGGCCTGTCAAAAAATGCTGCTAATAAAAGAGAGCCAGAAAAGGAGAGAAAATTAATTGTCAAGTGAGGGGTTCATGTCTACATACAAGTCAATTATAGAAACACGGTCTGTAAAGAGATAACATTTTATTCAAAGCATCTGGATGTTTTTTTACTGTCTGTTGTGTATACGTGAAAGCAAAACGTAGACAAAAAAAAAAAAAACCTTGGTCAGGTCGACTAAGAGTGCTAAAACTTTGTGTTTAGAAAGCAGAAACCTGGACGAATCACTGTTCACAATACTGAGTAATTTAAAGCAACCACAAATAACTCCAGTTGTGAAGAGTCAAGGTCGCATATCTGAACCTAGAATGTCTTAATGAAGGGAAATATTTTTGTCCACCACTGTTAACAAATGTTCTCTGCTCACCATCATAAAGCCAAAAAGTAGAATGAGCAGTGAAAAAGAATAAAGAGAAATGGACCTTCTAAACACAGAAAAAGACTGAAAACAAAAACAAAAGAGGAAATTTTATCAGTAACTACTGTATACTCTGAGCACTTCAAATGATTTAATCATGCAGATGTTTTCTATCTTTTTATGTTTGCATGAGAAAAATAATAAAATCTAAATATAATTTTTTAGAAAATAAAATAAAACAAGATTTTATAATTTGTTCCTACACACTGTGGTTTGTGGTTCCAAGAGAACATAAGTGGCACCACACCTTAAATTTCATGCACACATTTATAAATCCCACAAGATGAAATGACACTTCCTTGAGCCTCAGTTCTTCATGTAGTACCGTCATCAGGTCAGACTTTGGATTTTTCTAGTTTGTCTGGGGCTGTCTGGGGCTGTGCCAGCTGCACAGCCCAAGACAGAGAGGTCGTGGCCAGGCCCAGACAGCCCCAGAGGATTGTGGGGAGTCCACTCCCAGACCTGGACTCAGTGTATGCTGGCTGACTCCAGAGGAAAGCCAGCAACATCGCCACAGATCACACACTCACACTCATGCTGCAGCCCTTTATGTCTATATGCTTCTATGTCTGTGTTTATTTTTTTATACCAAGGAGTACTACACAGAATTTCGTTGTACAATGTACAATGACAATAAAGTCTTTCTATCCATCTATCTATCTATCTTTGTCATCAGTTTAACTTTGTGGTTCGTGTGTTAGCAATGTTGGCTAAACTAAAACAGGAAACAGTATCATAGCATTTAAGTCTTTAGGTTGTCTTCACCACTGATACAACTTGCTTCTGATTTGTGACTTTTCTTTGTGACTTTACTTCGTTTCAAACGAAAACAATAATGGAACTTTTAGTGGTGATCTGCTTTAACGAACTGTCGTATGTAGAAGTCAATCTGTAGTTGCACAGATCGAAGCCAAGGAAAAATGACAGTGGTTCAGAAAAATCATTGATCCAATCTGCTTTTAGACTGCTGCTGTTGCCCTGTCACGCGTCTGTTTTTCTCCCTTGTGTTCATCATGTTAATGTCTCACATGCGGCGGCAGCAGCCAGATGTGTCCGCTGACTTTCCACCTGATAAAAGTGGTTAAGGTTTGGTCATTTAAATATTTATATCAGAATCCACCAGTGGCATCTTCCAACTGTTACAGTTGCTCCATTTGCCCAAACCTGTTTAATTCAAAGCACAGGGTAGTTAGTGTGATGCAGAGATTTGCATTTAGTGTATGCTGTGTGTGTGTGTGTGTGTGTGTGTGTGTGTGTGTGTGTGTGTGTGTGTGTGTGTGTGGGTGTGTGTGTGTGTGTGGGTGTG
>JAQFJA010000001.1:3828030-3838759 GCA_029874485.1 Naso brachycentron
GTTCTTTTTTTTCTTTGCATCTAAAAATGCAACTAAAAAGCTCGGTATCACATAAATAAGGAATACATAAACATAAAGCTCTCTTGAGCTGGTTTTCACTACAGCGCAGTCAATCCAAGCCAAAGCTTATGTGGACTGTAGGTTAGTGACGTAATCAGAGAGCGCAGAACAACCCGAGCAGATTCTGTACCGACACCGGCTTCATGAACTGACAAGCGGAGCGCCTGTGAACGCTGTGATGACACTAATGCTAATGCTAGCACAAGTCAATGCATTTTGCTCTAGCCACTACCAAACTCCACTCCACAGTGTACTAAAAGAAAGTCAATTATGACGACAGTCTTCTGAGGTGAATTTGAGTGTTTGTAGAATAATTTTAGAAGTCAAACTATGGCTGAATTTCATTAATTTGTGGCTGCTTAGGGCTTAGCAGTAACAGGAAGTAAACAACTTCAGCAGCTCCGATGGTATGTCATTACAAAGTCACACTGCCAGCTAGTGGCCTGGCATGCAAACTACAGTACTTTGGGTTGTTCCTGTAAACATGGGCATATTATAAAGATGTAAAGGAAAGACCTTTCCGTGTTTAGTAGGGCAGCTCCCATGTAAACATGGCCTAAGTGAGAACATGCAGACACCAGACAGGGGCCACCCCCATCAGCCTGTGTTCCTCCTTTGCATTATGCTGATTATATATTTTCTTATTGTATGTTTAGACATGTGCAAGCTCCAGACAACAGGTCAAATACTCAGGATTTGCAAAGAATTTCTCAACAAAGCACGGAGGATGCAGAAAAGTGCAAATGCAATATTCACATGCAGGAGAGAAGCACAACAGGCTCGGCACAGCTAATGCTGTCAGCAAACTCACATTCCTATTGAAGTCACTTTCTCTTCCTCACTGTCTCCCTCCCTCTCTCTGGCTTTCTCCCACTCAGCAAGCATTCTGAGGATCTATTTCTTATTAGAATTCACCCCAGAAATCATGTTGGGCAAGCGTGCTCCTGCAGCTCCAGACTCTATTAAATGCCTCATTCAATTTTATAATATAGTTTTTATTTGACATTAAGGGCTTTACAAAAAGGCGGTGGAGTTATTAGTAAAAAAAAAAAAGAGAGAGAGAGAGAGAGAGCAAGAGAGAGGCAGACAACCACCCACAAGAACGCCATTATACATTCTGATTTACTGACTTTCCTTCCCTGCAAGTTCTCCGTGTATTTTTCAAACCTTACCCCACACAAAGCCGCTTTCAGAGACTGTTTCACACATTCATTAAAAAAAAAAATCTGTATGAGTCTTTTGCAGCTATGAAGATTGCTAATTAAGCATGAGAGCATTAAATGCAAAATTCAAGTTTCCAATAGCCTGGGCTCAGAATAGAGACTCCGCCCACTCCACTGAGTGGACTTAATTCTCTTGGTCTGGCATTGCACCTGGGACACACATCCTGTGTTTGCGTTGTGTCGGCAGCAGGTCTACTTATTTTTTTCGCCACCCGTTAAAACAGATTAGTGCAGCTACACAGCACGCCAGAGACGGACGTCGAACGCACAGCCGCTCAGGAGGCTCGCTGATTTTTTTGGCGAGACGTGTGCGTTTTCTTTGCCAAAGTAGACAAAGAAATAACCTGATGACAGTTATTTTGACATCATACCAGCAAAATTCACTGTATTTTCAATATTTCCAGTGTGTCTTTCAAAATAAAACCTCTCACAAGCCTATATGTGCAGAGAATCCTTTCATTTAAAGGTTTAATTGTGAAGCTTTTGAAGGTTCTTGATATGTAAAACAGTATTTGTATTTAGGACAAATGACAGTCAAAGTAGAGAGAAATGAAGTGAGGTTAAGTTTTGCTTTTTAATTTAGACTGATCACAGACTTTATCTAACAAACGGTGCACATCGTACCAGCCTGGAGTGGAGACACACCTGGAGCATCTGAACAAGAACAGAACTCCGCTTAATATCACTTTACTTTAAAAGCAGCAAATGACTTGCTTTAACACATTTCATTAGTTTATAATATGAAGAATTTTAAAGTACCATTTCCATGAGGCTGTTCAGTCAGGAAGTGATGGGTCAGAGATGTGTGTCCCGGGCGTGAGGCAAAGTCTGCAGAGATGCAGACTGAGGGAAAATGGCCATGAAGGGCTCGAGATGAACCCTCAGTCATTTCACCATTTGTCATTTGAGTGCAAGGGTGGAGATTGGGATTCATCCAGCGATGATCAAGTCCATGTAGTGGGGTGGGCGGAGTCTCTGGTCTGGGCCCAGATTAAGTTTCCAGAGCAAAAGCCATTAAAAAAAAAAAAAAAAAAAAAAAAAAAAAAAGGGCAGTCTCACAACGAAAAGTCAACTCTGTCTTTTAAAATGACCACAGTCATTTTATCATAAGAACTAAGGTCATTTTTCCCTCTGTAGCTATTTTCACTTGGTCTAGCTTAAAGGAAGAAAAAGAAACAACAACCCAGTCGCCTTATTTCTGCCCCTGTTCATTTTCACACAGGCTTTAACAAACAAGCAAACAAAACAGGAGTAAACACGAGGTTATGCACTGACGAGCTCTGCAGTGAGGAAACCAAGCAACTCTTCTAGCTCTTTACTGCTCCTTGTGTAATTAATTATCTCATACAACGTCTGTTATTGGACCTTGTACATCATATTGATGATGAACAAACAGAAAAGAGACAAAATGTTGTTTTTTTTTGTACTGGAGAAGAGTTATTTTGTGATCTCAACCCTTTCAGTTTTTTATTTTTAAATCACTTTTTTAGATGAGCTGCTTTGCAGAGAAGGACACGAGCTCAAATACTAATTACTGTCTAACAAATGACAGATAATTCCCTGCACTTACCTGCTGAGGCACAGACGTGACTGTAGTTACAAAATAATTGCTTTTTCACATTTCTTATGATTAAACTACTGCTACATACAAAAATACCATGAAAACACTCACAGAAACTTGCTGGAAGTGAACATCAGTAAACAGGTCTCCCACTATATTAATGCTGACAGGAAGTAACCCCGCAGGAATCTCTCTGTGAACTCGGCCCCCAGCCGCAATATAATTAAAACAAATCTAAACAGCCAGCTACAGAGGTTCATTGTAGAGCTTTAACAGGTGCACATTCTTCATCTGTTCTCACAGCGCCAAGCATTAACAGCACAAAAGAATCAACTAGGTGGCATGTAGCATGATGTCCCTCGCTGTCGTCTGCGCGAAGCCTGCAGACAGCTTGAGGCTTTTCTTCATCTTCCTTCTCTAATCTCTGTCAGTGGGGACTCTCATCTGCTGAGCAAGAGGGTGCAACCCAAACAGGCCCTGAAAACGGCTTCTTCTGTGTTCATCTGTTGCTGGGTAAAAAGACAGTTTGAGGTAACATTCGATAAACAGCTAGAAATGGCACATTCTGCTGAGATGTGACAAAATCTTGTGAGGATTTGAGGTTGTGTGATAACATAAACCTTCACTCAGATTGGATGGATCTGTGTGATATCACACAAATTCTGGGTTGCTGTAAAAAATGTGCAACACTGTTTTCATCATGAAGCGAAAAGCAGGTGGGACATGAAGAACATTTAGGCTATCAAAGTTGTTTAACTTTCTGGATGTTTCATTTATTTATTTATTTATATTCAACTCAAAAACTTTATTGGCATGAAAGATTGAAAGTTGTTTTTTTTTTTTTTTTCAAATAATAGTCACCCAATTCAGTGAAATATGTGGAAATCCAATTAAAATTTTTTAATCCTCACAATGCTGATTTTTAAAATATGCTTTACCATAAAGGAAAGCAACACATTCAAGTTTGTTCATTTCTTGCCCTTTTCTGCTGGCTACTGTTTAAAAAATAATATGTTTGCAAAAACAATACCAGTGCCCATGAAGTGATACTGCTAATAGCGTAATCGATTTGATTTGATGGATCAATTTGATACCTTTTTTAATTCATGAAAATAGATTAGAGGTCGGATTAGTGGGAGGTCGATCAATCAGCAGGCCGATCAATCAGCAGGTGGATCAATCAGCGCCGATAACTGCTATTTTTAAATAATCGTCATCAGCTGATGCATGAGCATGTTAAGCCAATTAAAACATAGTGTAAATTACTTAACAAATTACAATAACCTTGTATTTTTTTGTTGTTGCTCTTAAGAGCTGTTCAATAAACGTTTAAGTTAAGCAATTTTTTTTATCATTTGTTATTATTAAACTGTCACATTTTATAGAGGTAAAAAAAGAAAATCAGACAATAAAAATCTGCCATCTGCCGTCGCTGTTCTGATTTCTAATGATTGTCACGAGCATGGGCCCTGGAAAAACGCGTATCGGTCAACCTCTAAAATAGCTGCAAGCAACTGCGTAAAAAGCTATCACCACTCCACGCCATTCAATGATTCTTTCAATCTGAAACAACCGTGACCCCCTTCACCACATCAGAGATCGTATGGGTGGTAGCTCCTGCAGCTGTGGGCCAATCACACATTGTATTCAGAGCATGCTTGCAGTGTTTGGCTGCTGAAATGCATTGCACACACAATGCACTCCCCTCATATCTTTCAGTGAATCACGATACAATTCTTCAGTCAGGGACAATAACTCTGATTCTCTGCACAGGTATGATGTACTGACTGACACAAGTTTAAATAGAAGCTTTTCAAATGAAGGTTAAGTGAGCACAATTAAATAACTGCAGACAATAAAATACAAAAACATCAGCAGGACACTTCAGTCATCTTGGTCTTCTTCATGCAGCATCAGATGAAACGTGTTGCTGCTGTATCTTGATTGGTACTCAGCCCGTGAAGAGCAGAGACAGACACGTGTTTGTTTTTGCTTCACAGTGCAGAAGATTTTTTTTTTTTCCCAGTATTTTAAGTGGCTTTTGTGTCTCTCCCCTCTGTAGCCCCGTTGCCTGTTGAAAGCACTTTTTTTCCTCTAATGGAGCTGTGAATGGTTCTCATAGAGCCCTGCTGAACTTTTGTTTTCATGTTCAGTTTTTGTTATTTAAGCATTTGTCAGAACTACATCATTCTTATGAGGAAAACCAAAAAATGGCTCTTTAAGGCCATATATGCGTAAGGTTTCCAAGGGGAGCCTGGTCCTTTAACTGTAGCACACAACTCATACGTACAGATATATACAGGGTCCGACATTAACACTCGCCACACGCCAAATGCGGGTGGATTTTCTGTTTGGCGAGTTTTAAGCTGATAAAGATTAATAAGCATTCCGTAAATTTTGATAATCAGTTGATCAATAAAACTAACTTTGCTATAAATTTTGCTCTGACCTCCTTTTTAAGTTTGTATTCAACATAAGACCTTATTATATCGATAAGATTTTTCTCCCTAATAAAACCCCAACCCTAATTCTGAGCAGCCGATGTTTGCAATTAAGTTACAGTGAGCTAAAAACAGAGTCAACAGCTCAAATCATGTTACGAACTAAGACACCACTTATTTTCTTTGAGCTACTTAACGTTTCTCCTTCTCCATCGTCTCTCCATCACAGTTTGTCAGGTTCAGCTTCACCAACACAACAGTTAGCAAGATAAATGATTTTAATAGTTTGTTTGCTCACCAACATCATTAATATTCCCATCCAGTAATGATGATCTCTGACAGACATTTCCGTGTTTCTGACTGCAGTCATCATGCAGCACATGGCTAATTTGCATAAAAAGCGCATGGCTAATTTTACTATACTCAATCAAATGTATATCACAGTATTTTTTGTTGATTTGGATTGCTGCAATAATAATAAATATACGTTTGCATAAAGCAAGCATATTTTTCCAGTCTCATGTTGTTAAGAGTATTGAAAACTTGAAAAATATCCCTTAAAGATAATTTAGAACTATTTAAATGGTGTGATTAATTTGCGATCAATCGTGAGTTAACTATGGAAATCATTTGATTACTCACGATTAAATATTTTCATTGATTGACAGAACTAGTTTGACTGTAAATGATCCATCTAGTATAGAGCTGCTTCTGTTGATTTTCTTTAGGCTTAATTTTAATCAAGGAAAAATGCCAGACACGCGCCACAGTTGTGTGTGTAAGGCTCAAAAATCTCAAGCTTATATGTTTACAGTGGGTAATTTTCACTGTGTACATGTTTTATGATTAAAAACAGACATGGAGTTTTTGACACAGGTGCAGTTCAGCAGGCTCGAACTGGACTTTTTCCCTCTCATCACAGCAGTGTGCAAGTGAAAGTGTCCATTGCCTTATTCCTTTATTTCCTTAACACAACTGAGTTCAACACCACACTTAAATTTGAGAAAAAGGTATCAAACAGAAGTTATGGATTTCAGTTATGGAATTTTCCATTTATATTCCCTGTACATGGTCACACCCCAACCACGAACAGTCAAAGAAGTGATTACATTGTGTAAAAATGGTAGAAGAACACAGACAATAATATCAAAAACAGTCATAAATGTCCATTCTGTTATAATTCTGTTGAATTCATTAGAGTTTAACTCTTTTCTGTTAAGATAAATGGCCCTGACACAACCATTTACACAAATGCCGCCTCTGACGCAGCTCTGACACTACCTCGGAAGGCAGATGGAAACTGACCCTCCAAGCTGCCTCTGTAGCTTTTATACAGACTGTGAGGCTGGTAAAAGGCGCACAGAAGCTGCCTCAAAAAGGCTGCGTGCAAGGAGCTAAAGAGAACAAAAGTTTTAGTGAAGTCGCATGGGATTGTGGGACTTGTTTTTTTCATTTCTAAACAGCCAACATTGATAGAGATGAAAATCTTTCTGACTGCCTGAGGCAGAAATGTTCAAAAGCAAGGTATCGTATTAAAGTTTCATTCACATTACATTTAGTCACGTTTGCTGACTGCCTTCCTCACTGAGAGGTTAGAAACAGACAACCAAATTAAACACACACGTTTACCTTGAATAGCATCACAACATTCATTAAGTCTGAACTTTGTTGGACATATCTGGGATAAAGTTGGGACACAACTCAAGAAAATGTATAACAGATATAGACTTAGATTTATACTTTACTGATCCCAAACTGGAAAATTCACTTGTTACAGCAGCAGTTTATTTAGTTATTGCACAGGTAGTCACACAATAATTCAGACAATAGTAGAATAAGAGAATAAGTATATAGAAAATACACCAAATATGTACAAATAAAAACACAATATAGTAATATACAAAGAATATATACTTGAGAAAACACTAAAATATAAAAATATAAATATAAACCAAGAGAGAAACAATAAAATATAAAAAAACACCAGAATAATATCAAGATAGAATAAAAATGTAGCCTTCTATGTACAGAGTGTGCAAGTTGTGTGTTGTTCAAGTATATAGTTGTTTACAGACACTTTAATGTGGAAATAATACAGTCATCAGCAGTTTAGTTAGACAGCTAAGAGCTCCCTAAAAACTACAAATACGTATGGATGGTCTACAAGTGCGACACAAGTTTCCAGCCATAAGTGTGAATGTAAATGAACAATGCTTGTCTGATGCCGGATGATAACAGGACAGCCTCTTAAAACTTCCCATCATGAATCATAACAAATGAGACATTTCTATTCAGTCCACAAGAGCAGAAAGAAATTACCAGAGCCTTCATTTTGAGAGGCCTCTGAAAATGGGTTGAACAATTGATAATGGTAATGCAGTCTTCAAACATGTGAGTTGCAGGCTCAAGGTTAAATATGATCAGTGAAATTGAATCTGACAAAGCTACATTACAATCCATCTTGGGATATGAAAGATTTCAAATTTTCTGAATTAGGGACTAATAAGGCTGCTGAGATGAGTGTGAGATGGATGGTCTTGGTTAACAATCACAAAACTGATCTGATGAGAGTAAATGGCATCTGAGTTGACATATGATACTGTTGAGGGGGAGAAATGAAGTCCTAAATTAGTTTGCATTCTTCAAGATTGAGACAGCGACTTTTCAGAGCATTTCCAGAAAACAGAAATTTATTCTACAGCTGAAATTAACAAAACATGCTGCTTTTCTTTAACATTATTTTGTCACAGTGCGATATTTTCAACAAATTGGCCCCATTATGTGTCTCCATTGGAAATTGTTACCAGGAAATCACACACCGTGATTTTCCTTAATTGTGCATATTACATTGATTACCTGATTTGTGGCTGGTAGATGCCCTGCTCCCCACGTAGAGGAATTATCATGGTGCTTTGAACAAAGAAGAAAATGAATCTCAAAGAAACACACTGTTGACCGCTGGATAAGTCACTTACCATGAACAAGAAGTTTCCAATTAACTGTAACAAGGCTCGGCAGGCCTGAAGTGTGCATGGGGCTCTAGTTAGAGCTAAACTCAGGTTTTGAAGAGCTTGGAGTGTGCAGTCTTTTGTAGCATTTATGATTAAAAAACCAAGGGATGCAGCAACTGTTCAGCTGGCCGAAATTATTTGGCTGAAAATAGCAATAACAGCCTTTTTGGTGTTATGCCGAAAAAGTTAAAAAGCAGAGTAACTTTTACCAAACGACAGCATTTTTGATGACGTGACCAAACAGCAACCCATGGATACAGATACCTGTATACATTTACATATGCACACGTGTATATATTTATCAAAGCAACTAGTTTTGAGTGCGTGGGCGTGCGCTATTACGGTAAAATGCTTGAAATGCAGCATGTTGAGCAGCTTGCTATGCTAAAGCTAGTCAAGTACAAGAAGTAGATGGCAGCAGCAGCAGTGAAAGGGAACGCTCCTCCAGCATGCCCACGACTGTAGCTTATTATTCAACCTTTAAAAATGACGACACATTTCTTAAAATCAGACGTCACTTTAATGATGGAAAAACAGCGATTTACACGATGTTAGCTCATGACTGAGAAATACAACTTGAGGAAACAACAAACAGGAAACAAAAGGTTCTCTGTCTCTCCCACTTGGAAAGCATCATGGGAAATGAAGTCCACCAAGATCTAACAGTTAACTCATAGCATCTAACCTCCAAATAAATTTTTGCACTTGTAGTTCACATGTCAAATATCAAATGAAATGCACAGTCTTCTTTTAACTCAATGTTTTGTGTTAACTGTTCAATATGTAATATTAACTTAAATGTTTCATGCATTGCTAACTTATAAATCCTGATGAAATAAACAATGTCCTCAACTAAAGTAACAACAGCATCCATGGCTGATGTCTTTGAAAAGGCAAAAAAGTTTGCCAGTGACAGTGGCAAAGCAAAAGGTAATTGTAATTTTGTAAAATATTTTTTTCTTTGAAAAGCAAGCAAAATAAATGAAAAACTGTGAAAATCGTGTTTGGTTTCGTTTTTTGGCTAAGTGCGTCATTATTTTCAGTTTTCGGTTTTGGCCACAAAGTATCATTTCAGTGCATCTCTAGAATGACCAAAAGTTTAAAGAATGGATAAAACGTATCTGCTCTAAAGCAGGCTACAAATGTTATCTAACCAGATCGCAGTGGCGTGATGTGACTTTCAAAGACAAGAAAGGAGGGTTCAGGGCGCAGCTCGGGTGTGTACCAGACTAAAACAAACCGCTTCATGATGTTGTGCTGCTCGTCTTTCCGGTGCTGATGGTCTCTCTCCTGCATTTTTGGTACTCTTCCCATCATCTCCAGCTTTCTGCACTTAGCTGAAGACCTGTTAAGATTATTCCTTTGAACTGACAGTGAACATTTTAATGTACCATATCGAGGAAGAATATCAAAAAATCACTTTTGTGTTAATGTTCAAAATATTTACCATTAACTGACAGCGACACACTTCAGTAAAAATGCAAAAGCCTGTTCTTTCTTGCCTAAATATGTTTTCTCTCAAAGTAACTGCAGATAATGCACAGAGAAGTCAACAGCCTGCAATGACAGGATAAGATGTTAATATGATACAAGCAAAGCAGAATTAAAAGCCTTGGGCATTATTTAACATGGTTAACTATGAATATGTAAACTGAACAAATAAGAACCTATTGAACTTAACGGCCTTTGTCAACCAAGCTTATTTTCCATGCCAATCAAAATATTAACCTGCATGTGTTGAGCTTCCATTTTCACTCTTTATTTTCCTTCTTGATAATCTTTTCTTGTAGGAAGTTATTAAAAGCTTTTCCACAACACACACTAACTCCTCACACATGTTGACCAAGACGATAAGAGACAACTTATCTGAATAAAGATGATCTATGGAAGTAGAATTTCCTCGTGGGCTTGCTCCTGCTGCCTCTTGATGCTTAAAAAGAGACGAAAATCAGGACCAAAAAACATATATTGTGCACATCCAAAGAAACTTGTAGGTATGAGCACAGTGACAAAAAAGAGAAAAAGTCCACACACTGTCTGTAGGCACCTTATTTATTTAAAGTGGCAATACGATAATTAAGGTGGTGTAAAAGAAGCAACTGTGCACTATTGCATGATGTCTGTGTAAAATTGGCTACAGCCTCCCTAGATAATAGCCTACTGCGGCCAAAAGGAGGGAGCAAATCCCAAGATAAATTCCAAACAGATAACATAAGATCCTTAAAGGGATATGCCAACATTTTTTTGTTTTCGTGTCTTGCCTCACTCCCGAGTCCATGACAAGCAGATAGATACCATTTTTTCGACAGTGCATGCGGTAACAAGGAAGAGACGGTCAGAGCGCGCCCACCGTTACTTAGCTTAGCTCAATTGCTGGGAGTGTATGGGTAGCATTAGCCTGCCTCTGCCTACAGTCATCAGATAAACTTTCCA
>JAQFJA010000001.1:3867308-3877614 GCA_029874485.1 Naso brachycentron
TGTCTCTGAACTCATTGACACAGACCAAACGGGGTTTGTCCGCAAACACAAGATAATATTAGGCGGACTCTCCATGTGGTAGATCATGTGATTAAGGAAAATATTAGTGCAACACTGATTAGTTTAGATGCTGAGAAAGCCTTCCATTCGGTAGGATGGAGCTACCTTTATCAAGTATTGGAACGATTTGGCTTTAATGAGAAATCAATACAATGATCACTTTACTCAAACCCCACAGCTAGAATAAGAATTAATGGGCACTTATCCCAATCTATTAAGCTAGAAAGAGAGTGTCGCCAAGGTTGCCCACTTAGCCCCATCCTCTTTACACTCTTTATAGAACCTTTAGCTCCGGCAGTAAGGGAAGATCCAGAGATTAACGGGACTTTAATTAAGGATGTCAAATACAAGATAAATTTATTTGCGGACGACGTTTTGCTCACATTAAAAAGTCCTGAGAGAAGCATACCCAAAGTAATGTCCCTTCTTAGAATGTTTAATTGGTATTCAGGGTACAAATTGAACACACATAAAATCCCAAATAATTTGTTATAACTTTATACCAAATCCAGACATACAAAGCAGGTTTGATTTTAAATGGGACTCCCCTGTTTTTAAATACCTAGGAGTTTGGATTCCGAAAAATGTTACCAAAATATATGGCCCTGTCATTGGGATAATTAAGGCAGACATTGACAGGTGGACAATATTACCGCTAGACTTGTCAAACCAAATTGAAACAATAAAAATGAGTGTGTCCCTGTTGAAGTTCCTCATAAAGATTTCAGAGAATGGAATAGGATGATTTTAGGGTTTGTGTGGAACAGCAAAAGGCCCCGGATTAAATATAAGACCTTGCAATTAAACAAAGACAAGGGTGGACTCTCACTTCACAGCTGCCCAGTTAAGATCATTGATATGCTGGTGCAAGCCAGACTACTCTGCTAAATGGAAAGATTTGGAACTGATACAATTTGAATCACCAGCACAGTCTATATTAGGTGATTGCCATCACTGGGACTTATACATAGATAAACCTAACCAATGGACCAGGATGGCCTTCAGTGTATGGATGAAGACTTGCAAAAGGAGAAATATGCAAAAATGCTGAAATGACTTTGTGCTGGCTATAGATTAGATACGCAATTTAGACAGTGGGCGTATAATGGCATAACATCTTACTGTACTATAACTAATAATGGTGTTTTGGAATCCTTTTACCACCTCTCACGTGCATACAATCTGAGGAGAAATGATTTTTTCAGGTATCTCCAGGTAAGGGACTCTTTCAACAAAGAAATTAAACAGAGGACAATGACCCAAACTTGATCAGCATATAAGGATGTATGGATGCATATAAGGCTAAAGACAACAAACACCTCATATCACTAATCTATAAAATTTTACAAAGCCCCAAAAACTATTCAACCATATATGTTAAGCAGAAATAGGAGAATGAGTCTGGCCTGGAGATATCTGAGGAAGATTGGTCTGACATTTGGGAGGGTCAGGCCAGGACCACCAGCTCCAGATCTTGGCGGGAGTTCTGCTGGAAATGTACAATACGGTATTTTGTTACTCCTAAATTGTCAATTAAACAGTGACCTTCTCAGGAACTGGATGAATGTTGGAGGAAGTGTGGTACACCTATGGTGGATCATTTTCATATTTTTTGGGCCTGCCCTCTAATTAAACCATATTGGCAAGAGCTGGCAAAAGAAATTTTTGGAAGACTGTTGCTTTGTTGAATTATATCTGGGCAAAATGCCAAATGGTCTGAAAAATCAGGACAAATATCTTTATAAAGTAACTTTGGCTGCAGCCAAGAAAGCCATCACGCGGAGGTGGCTGCAGGCAAACCCACCATCGAAGGAAGACTGGACTGCAATTATTAGCGAAATATACCGCATGGAAAAACTGACCTTTTCCTTGAGACTACAAACTGATAATTAAAGAAATATTGAAAAAAATGAATTTCATATATTAAGGGTTGTAACTCTACTTATGTAGATGGAAAATACTGTTTTGTACTGACGTATGGCCTAGAACAACCTCGTTTTCTTTCCTTTTTTCCCCCCTTCCTTTTCTCCTTTAACCTGGAAAAATAATAAAAATAAAGTTCCAAAAAAAATCATAAGATCAAAGAATTAAAATCAAACACAACAGCTGAATTCAAATCATATGAGAATAACAGAAAGTCTTACAAACTCAAGCATCAACCACAGCAGACTTGTTTTTGTACAATACAGAACAGTTTTTTGAGGGACAGACCTTCTTCTTCTAAAACCTTTTCTCTTTCTAATCTCATTAAAAGTGATTATTTCATGTTGACTACAAAGTGGATACACAACAGTTATTGTCCTCAAATTAGTCTTCTTTACATCATGATTACATAGCACTGGGAACTCTCTCAGAAGGCCACTTCAGCCAGCAAGGCACTTCATTGCTTTTATCAAGACCGAACAGAAGTCGAAACAGTGGCCAAATCAATCGGGGGGCCCCTGGCAACAGCTCAGGACCGGCAGCTGAAGGTCAACTGCTCAAATTCCCCGACACCATCACACTGACGCCCAGGCCCGACACGATTCTTGTGTCTGAATCAGCAAGGCAGGTGGTCCTGCTGGAGTTGACTGTGCCTTGGGAAGGTCGAATGGAGGAGGCGTTTGAGAGGAAGAGGGCCAAGCTAGCAGGCGAATGCTGAAGCAAGGGATGGAGGACATGATGCTACCCCATTGAGGTCCAGTGCAGAGGGTTCGTCGGCCAATCAGGGGACTGCAAAGCAAAAGAGCCATCAGGAACATCACTGATGCCGCTGAGAAGGCATCAAGACAGCTGTGGATCAACAGAAGTGATCCGTGGACCACACAAGCTCGAGACACAAGTCAGGGACTGATCAGCCCTGGGTGAAGCACCTGGGTGAAGGTGTACGATGTCGAAAGACCCAAAACACTCAATGACCCTAGACTACATCATAGACGATGTGTGTCGGCTGCATCAACCCATTCAGCTGTATCACACTGGATCGATCTAATTACCTACTGTACAGTATGTTATGTAAAAAAAAAAAAAGAATATCATAAAACCTATTATGGAACCATAAAAATATATCAAATTAACAGCAAATTTATGGCCATATTCAGTTTTGGGAAAAAATGTAAAAAAACAACGTTTTATATTTTATTGGACATTTCTACTGATTTATGAGGCATAAAACATCAGTCTCTAAAGGATGCATTTACCATATTCTGTTTGGTTAATTGAGAAAATTTATGAAAACTTCTCATAAACACTGCACATCTCAAGAGCCACGCATGGCAGGAAGCCACCAGAAAAGTCTGTGAAAACTGCAGTGCACTCTGGGAATTGTTTAGGACTTCAGACACATTTGATGCTAGAAATGCTAAAAAGTGAAAGATATTCAACATGAGGATGTGCTCCACCAACTGGCTGAGAATACCGTTAAAGGATTCATGTAGATAAATGTTAATGGGGAGATTTTAACTCCATATAAATAAAACTAAATATAAACTCTGTGATCATCTGTCATAATGTCAAGTATATTTTTTCTCTCTGTTCCTAATTCTCCATATGACTCCATTTCTCCCCTTACACCTACTGAGCCTATGTCGCTCTATTATAAAAAGGTAACTGTGTAATATAAGTCAATTACAGACCTTATAATCTATGCCAGAAAACCATCACTGTCACAAAGGCCATAATAATACAATGTACCTCATCTTGACACCGCTTTCTGTGCATTGACACGCATGAATTCAACTCATAGATTTATGTCAGCGTAGAAAATAATTCTGTTCTCATTGATGTAAGAGCTGGATGGCACCTATACAAGCCCAAAAAGAACTGCTCGCCTGGAGCAAACACCAGAAAGGTTTTTAGCTTCAGGTAACTTCTGAGGTATGCAACCCACTAATTATGCACAGCAGCATGAAACCATTCACACCTCTGGCCAAGCTGGACTATTTGAACCTATGGGAGACACAACATGACAGCACGTAGTGTGTGTGCACGGCTGTGTTGTCATTTAAAGAAATACAAAGACTGAAACATGAAGTGCTCTGTCAGCAGTTTTATGAAATGAATGCGATGTAGTCAAAAGAAACGCCAGTGTCATGTTGCTTGATCATAACTGGATCATTTTATCATCCTCTCTGCACAGCACCAGTTGTGGAAATCCCAGAAACGCTGGAAAACTTAACGACACCGTGTCTGTGTTCGTAAAATAATCCTGTGGTGTATAAAGTCGTGTTGTAGGAGCTCCACGCTACTCACACACAGCAACAGTGTTTTTACCGCCATGTCTGATTCAGTGTTCATTCTGTGAATTCTGATAACATGCTGTTAAGATGTCACTGACGCGAGAATCTCAACACTGATTGGCTGTCGCCACACAGCGTCACGCGATGTCAGCCAAAAAGTTAGACATTTAAAACTTAAAGCCATGAGGTGATGAAGGCAATGAAGGCCACATCGCGTGATTCGCATCGCGTGTATCGCAAGATTCATGTCACCAGAAGTGACATCGTGTGTAATCAATCTTTTCAGTGACTTTGTATGTAATCTTGCGGCATTCTTTGCATTCATCGCTTTCGGTCTGAACACACCTTAAGAGGGAGGAGCTACACACACTGTAGTTCATTGACTGCAGTACAGGCAAAAAGCTTTTAAGTGTTGTCGTACAAAAATATCATGTAAATATAATGTTAATATATCAGGTGATAATTTAGGTGACAATGTCCAGATAGAAAGTGGATCCTGTCAGCATTTAATTTAGCTGCCTCGTGTAAGTATCATTGTACAGTTTTGTTTTTATGATTGTTTACACACTTCAATTAAAAATAATACAGAGACTGAAAACTGGACAGACAGGGAGCAAAATGTCAGCCTCACACTTTTTGCAAAACATTAAACACACTTCTCTACATGAGACACACCATTCAAAAGTGAAAGCATGTGTGTGTTAACTGCTAATGAAACACCACAGTCAATTAGAAATCACCGGCACTCAGAATGCACATGTCAGAATGCATGTAACCAATCAGATCACGCAGAATTCAGAGCACGCCATAAATAGAACAGGCGATGGAAGAGGCCCGTGGTGACGGCATGGAGGCGTTCCAGGGCTGCGGGATACACCGCTCAAGGCTTCCCCAGATGTTTGGCCAGAGAGAAAATTGCTTGTGATGTTGATGACGTGCTGTGGTCAGATGTATTTCAGAGACACTTGTTTACATTTTTTCTTATTTTGGCTTAATTCTCAAATGAGAAAAGCATTTTTCAAATACTCAATCTCTGAACAATTAGTTTGTCGTTCACAACAGATTAGAACTTCACATTCATTTAAGCAAATTGCATCGTTTGGTACAAAAACAGTAAGTACAATTCTATACAAATTACTCGTATATGACTCACTGATCAAAACAGCTTCCAAACATTTTTCCATCATTTGAGCATCACATGCAAAATGATGCCAAAATGATTGAGAAAACTGCATGTTCATGTCACCTTTCATTGAGTATTGAGAAGAAACAGATTTGTTTCCTCCTGCATTTGCGTTCATACTTAAGGCTGTTTTATACTTGAAAGACAAGTGTCGGCAGGTGTTTCAAGAAAAGTGTCGGTTGTGACACAAATGCATTTATGTTAAAACAAGGTGTCGGACGCCGTCTGTGGCGCATGCTGTGGTCTCCATGGTAACCAACTGAGAACTTCTCCTTAGGCCCACAGCCCAAACCAGCCGTAAGATGGGTAAGTGTCTCTGAGACGCTGGATTTGGCAGAGGAAGAGGAGATTTTATACTTAATTTTACTCCGGAGGAGAAAGAGACGACGAAGGAAAAGTGCTCTGTGCGCCCAATAAACTGGGGTAGAGAGGAGCGAGGGGACTGTGTGTTGGTTAATCAAATGAGAGAGATGGACGAGCAGCAGCACTTTCAGTTTTTTAGGACGTCTAAATATCGCTTTGATGACCTCCTACATCGGATCACACCTTATATCCAACACTAAAACACCAAAACACCCACAGTAATCCTGTTGGAGTTTCACACAGACCAGCTGTAGCATTACGGATCATCTGGGTCATCACAACAGCATGGAGCGCCAGTCGCTCCTCAAAGCCATCCATTTTGTGAGCCTTTTTTTTTTCTCCTTGGCAAGTAGAGCGCTGTTTTATCTCCATGGCAACGATAGAACTCTCGATCCAGCCAACCAATCACAATGTGAGACAAATCAAAATGACGTTGGCGCCGTGACAAGTTTTGACAGGTGTAAGACACTGTTGGATGACACATTCTTACGTCTTTTTTGCGTCATTTTTGTCTTAAGACGCTGTTGACAGACACTTGTCTTTAGAGTGTAAAACAGCCTTATGCCACAGTGTTTGAGTCCACCCTGTGGCCATTTGCTGCATGTCACTCTTTTTTTCCCCCCAGTTCCTTGTCTTATCTTTCATGTGTCCTATTATATATACATATTTTTATATTTAAAAAACCCTTAAGTGTTGGACAAATGGCACTAGATCAAAATTATTAGTAAAAGTAGTAAAAACGTGTCCATAAATAAAAACAAAGTTTCCCGGCAACCCATCTGACGGTTACGATATTTCTGTCCAGATCCAGAAGTTCTGTGATCATTTCTAAAAGGAAGGGGGAAGAAATTGAGAAAATGCAAACATTCAGTTGCTGACATTTAGTAAACATGTTATGATAGTTTCACAACAGGTAACTGAACTAGTCTTTAGTTTAAATGCAGGACGAGAATGGCTTAAGAGGTCGCCTTTATCAGTCGCTGGTCAAGGACAATAACTTTCTTACTTAATGTCTCTTTAAATTGCTTTTCTAATGTTTTAGTCATTTTTGAGAGGTAGGCCTAAATGAATGTGGTTTATCATAGGTCGTTAGAGCTTGTTTGTATAACAGGATGACATTTTTCGACAGAGGGCCGTCAGACAGGAAAAACAGCAATTCCTAACAGCCCACAGCATTTCTTACACTGACTCAAGGCTATGACAAAAGGTCAGTGGTGGGCTAACAAAAGGCAAGGGTGAGAGGAAGGAAGACACACACATCACGCATCACAGACCGTAGGCTGTGTGACCATACACACATTTAATTACAGTCCATCAGGCACAAAGGCAGCGTGGCCCTGGGGGGGGGGGCGTACACTTATACTTGCTCATGGTTATTTTTCTCTCAGTGACTCACAACAGCCTAAATTGTGTTATTTTGGTTTTGCAAATTCTTACCACTACATGTGTTGCTGTGGTGTTGATGGAAACAAACTGCAGAGCAATGCGTGACCTCGTTACAAGATCGTCTATCAAATGTTTTCATACGAGCAACTATGACATAACTGCATGGCTTTTATTTGTTTCATTCCAAACAGATTCTAATTTAAATTATGCAACTTCCTGTTCAGCAGAGGGTTTGTTTGTTTTTTTTAATATGCCAACAGCAAATAAAAAACTTTTGCTTTTGAATGAGTGTGATGGATTTCATGTCTTAACGAGATGGACACTTTATTAAACATATCGCAGATCATTGCTGAAAACTACAATTAACACTTTAAAATATCTCACTCTTCTTAAAAAATCATTTATTTATTTCAATCAATTTCAAATTAATGACACCAGAGACTAATCTATTTGCAAATATGCACTCATCTGTGGGAGATATATTAAATCAGAAGTAAAAAATTAGCATGAGAAATATTAGAAAATGTCATTTTTCACCACAAAGGTTTTCATATCAGGAGAAAAAAAACATGGCACTGAAAATTTATTAGAACTGGATTTATCACCTAACAGAATTTCTCTCACTTTTCAACATTTTGTATTTGCTTGTTAACATTTTGACTCTTTTCTGCCCCCGTCATTTTTGTATTTGAGTTCTACTGCAGCTCTTCATAGTAATTTTCAGACACTTCACACAATGAAACAACATTCTGCTTCAGAATCCATTTTCATTAGCGCACACTGATGCCAAAAATGCTAAAAAATGCTTTACAACTTCCTTGAATACTCAAAACAGTACTATTGAACATGGAATGTATCTATCACATGGCTAAATTACCATAGTCAGAAATGTCAGTAAGTAATCACAGATTTGGAGAAGCTGGAAACGTGGAAGCTCAAGAGCCAAAATGTGTTACCAACAGTGTGTTACTGAGTTTGACAGACTCTTAATAGGAATCATACCTTCCTGTAGTTTTTCAGGCAGAGAAGAAAAGTCTTTTTGCGTACAATTGGGATGAAAGCTTGAAGGGGCACAGTGCGTCTCCTCTTTCATTTCCTTTCTTCTTCAAAGGAGCTGAATGCTTATGACACACTCCAATAAAAGCTACACTTTGGTGAAACCTCCTGCCACACACGCTTTCATGCCCTTACCCACCAGAGCTGACACATCACACATCATGTGCGTAATGCCAACTTTTAATTCTGGTTACTTGGTGAATTTATTATTATTATTATTATTATTATTATTATTATTATTATTATTACTTTACTTTCATTATAACTTGGTGAAAATTGTATGTTGTGACACAGTGGTTAAGGTCTGGTAAGGTTCAACAATAAAAGTAGTTGGAGTAGTGTTTGACTGAAGATCATGGTTTGGCTTGAATTATAAATACAGTGGCATGGCTAGCTTACAGCCACATGACTGTTCCTTTCTGCATACAAAGGTGCATTGAGGCTGTGGGTGAACTGACCTAGCTTGTTAAAAAATGTACTTATTACTGTCATTGAAAAATAATCACATGCTGCCCCCACGCCAAGACTCTTGTTCCACAGGAAACACAGTTTGATATATGTATGTATGTCACACTTTAAACCAGTGGTTCCCAGCCTGTTTGCAGGAGTCGGGGTACTTTGGGACCCCAGGGCCCCATATAATTATAAATATTCTAAGATAAAAGGTTATATATAGCAAATATGAAAATGTTATTCATATTTTAGCTTGCATAAATGTAAAATCTCTGGAGCAACTTGAAAAATACCCTCAAGCAATTTTTCAGCGTGTGTTGTCATTAATTGTTGTGGGTGTATTTATATCGGAGGACATTTTAATATTCAGGAGCCAATTTTAACAATATTATAGACTGTTGGGTTGATAAAGAGCCATGCATTGTTTTCATTATTGGCTTTTACGGTTCATTGGTAAAATCTACCCGGCAAGATAAATGTTTAATATTAGGGCCTGAATGATATGGGATTTTTGGGGCCGATGCCGATAGGTAAGATAAAGGGGGTAAGAAAATTCTGATGGCCTATATTGGCTGATATTCCGTGTATAATATTTTGAATGTGGTTATCAATCACATGTGACAAAGATCCGTAATGGAAGCAGGATATTTAACAAATTTTATTCCAAATATCAGTGCACTGAACAGTAAACACTCATCAATTAAAAAAAATTAACCGCCCTCTGCTGGACAAACTACGTGATTACACCATTTTAAATGACAGGTCCAAGTATTCCTTTCTAGCCTTAAAAAACAGTTTTAATACCGGCACTTAATGGAGAACATATACACTGATATAAATATATCTGCAATAGGCCAGTGTCGACCGATAATATTTTTATTATTATGTAAAGAGTGATGATAAGGCACTTAAGCAGCGCCACACTTAAGTCTGCCCTCGGTTACTCAAGTCCTAAATGCACTCCTCCCTAACTGGCTTGAGACTGCTCACAAAAAGTAGCATGTGTGTTCAGTGTGTTTAGTTTGGACCCTTTGTTTTATGCTGAGGTCAGAATACAAGATATTTTTGTCTGTTCAAATGTTCACCGTGTCAGATTAGGAGATTATAGAGTCATAATTCTTGCTGTGTTGCGGCTGAGAGACATGACAGACTACACGTTGCTCCCCGATCAGTCATCTTTGCAGTTCATGACGTGTGTGATGTCACCAGCAAAGAAGCACTCGTCACTGACTTCTACTACTGACAAGCATGGGAGGTAAACAAAAAATCAAACATGTTTGTCTTTCTGTCGTGAGGTCGTGAGGCGTCCTAGATACGGTGTCGGTTGTCTCATTATGACACAATGCACGAGACAAAACGATCGATTGTTGTGCCCGATGCCAACTGATCATTTCTGAGACTACCTGGCACCCTATGACTTCCGGGTTGGGCTATTATCAGGCTGATATCGTGTAGACTGACCTCGACATAGGAGTTGTTAATAGTTTCACCAAAGCGACACACAAAGATTATGTGAAGGTAAAAAATAAATACAAAGTTTTGTAGTTAAGCTATTTTTTTTTTCTCATGACCCCTCAGATTTATCTTG
>JAQFJA010000001.1:4020075-4032139 GCA_029874485.1 Naso brachycentron
AAGACATACAGCGGCCTCACTTTATTGTCTTCATTTTGCCTATCTTTGAGAGTTGTAAGGCATAAGACAAAAAGTTAAACAAATGCAGGAATGTATCTCTGTCCCTCTGACCCCTTCAGTAAGAGTTTAGCAGCATCAACCCATACATTTGCGGCTGCTGCATAGCACTCTTTAGGGCAACTGGAATGATAAATGAACTTGACAGCCAACCTGGTTTAAAGGGCTCTGCAGCCCTTTATGGTCTGTCAGTCATGGTGTATAATGTGTATCATATGAGGGCCAGTCTGCCTCTGAAAATGTTTTGTCTTTGATCCCTCACGTGGATTAGAAGACGAGTTGGCTGTGATGGACAGAACAGCCGAATCAGTGTCTGCCCAGCTTTTAAGTAAGCGGTGATGAAACAGTGATGATATGAAGCAGTTTGAAGTGTTTGAATATCTGACTCCTTGATAAAGGGCATGTGATGAGAAGGAAAGTTCATAAATTCTTAACAAATTCTCCTCACAAAGCTCACAGCAGGAATCTGGGCTCTATTTTTGTCTGTCTATGCGCAGCGCAAACGCACGTCTAAGTTCTGTTCACTGGGATGCACATAGGTGTGCTTTTCTTATCTGATGAACACAAATGCAAGAGAACCAGTGGTGCAGTGCAGCACACCGGTAAAGTAGATAAAATAAATAATTAGAAGAAGTGTCACAGTCAACTTTAGTGAGGGCCAATCAAATAAGCTCCTGTCACCCCCCTTGGGTGCATTGTCTTGTCAATTTAATAATGACTGAAGAGGGAGCAGACCGGAACCACCAGACAAACTGGTAACCTTGTCAGAGATTCAGGCTCGTCATCACCGAATTTATGGTACTACAGGTTGGCCTCCACAGCCAGATGATGTCAGTTTAGCTTGGAAAGAGTAAGATAATAAATGCCTCTTTCTCTGGTGTTATGAGAACCGCTGTAATGTGTTTCCTGATGACCTGATAGAAGCCACAGGCCAAAACACGTCTACTGATAAAGTTTTTTCAAATACTTCTTGTGTCGCTGGAGTTTTGGCCTCCGCTGGACCTTCTCCTTCTCTGTGCACCTTGTAAGTAGGTGCCAGAAACCTCCAACCCCTTTCTACACTTATAGAGAACTCCCAATAGGGCTGCACAATTAACAGTAAAAAAAAACAACATAACGGTCTCGATTCATACATACATGCGATCTCATTTCTAAAGAATGGCGATTCGCTTGCTTATATTTCCCTGTGCGTTCACACTCATTCACTTGTTCACTTATTTACTTTACAACCATCTCAGATGCTCTCAGTCACATACACAGTGTAAAACAAAACGTGTGATTAATTAGACAATCAGGTCAGAGATTAGCCGATGATTCAGCCATAACCAATTGCAAATCAAAATCAATCACCTCATTCCTCTTCCTCATTTATGGTGCTCCAACTGTCACTCACTGATGCTACAGTAACCAGACGCGGCGTCGGCAGTCATGGGTAGACAAGCAGTAAGGAGGCAGAAGTCAGTTTACTTGATGGAGTTGGAGCTGCATTTTACACACATTTGACTCATAATTTTTTTTGCTATTTAATAAATAACTTGAAAATAAAAATGAACAGAGAACATTCATCCAATATACTCAAATCAGGTGTTAGAATGATAGACGAGGAGTGTGAGCATTAGTAAATTACAAACACTTAAAGCCCCTGATGAAATTCATTTAACACTGATGAAGATGCACTGAGTAACTGGTTCTATCATCCTCATTATGACTGTTCTTGAATGACAGGATGGAGGAAGATGCACATATAAACACACATCTCTCAGGTTGAACACTTTAAGCACTTGACAACAAAAACTGTTGTTCTGTTGTTGTAAGCGTTGCATACAATTGCACCAAATGTCAGTGTTTAAATGACCTGTGTAAGACTTATTTTGGTCTGTGGATCACACACACCACATAATAAAGCCAGAGGTGGGCCTGAATTGAAATGATCTAAAATATTCACAAAGTAGTCTGTTTTTTAGATATCAAACTGCAAACATTTCGCTTGTCCTGCATCAAATTTAAAGGGCCGATGTTGTGAGGACTAACGAGGGAGATAATCACTGCAACATAATAACAGAACAGTAAATCTAGTAATCTATTACATGAGAGTGAACTAAAGGCCTTAAGACATCAAATAAATCTTTCAAGTGTTTTGAGGAATAACATCATGAGATTGTATATCTGTTGTGACACATCATATTAAAACTAGGGATCTTTCACATTGCTGTAATGACACGCACAGAGCACTCTGCTAACAAAGAATCTGCACTGAGAGATCTGGGTCTGCAGAATTATGTTTGTGTGAGTGAGCAGCAATAGGGGATGTTTGCCGACTGCCTTGGCAGCCTCAGAGAAGAGAGCATGCTATTGAGAGGTTTTCCTGCTCTGCAGCATTGGAAGAGACTGTCAGTCTGCCTGGACTGTCAGCCTGACAGATGAGAGCTGTTATCAGGCACGTGTGTGTGTGTGTGTGTGTGTGTGTGTGTGTGTGTGTGTGTTTCTGCTGACAGTTACCTGGCAGGCAGCGCTTTCAGGTGTTCAGAAAGGAAGGATTTTGAGACATGCAGCTTCATAGAACTGCTTTCTGGCCAAAAGTGAAACTCAGGTTTTAATTGAGGAAACAGACGCATGACAACGCGAATCACTTTGTTATCCGTTCGGTGTGTTAGCAGCATTACAAATGCTGTGGTGAATTACATTAATAGGAGATTTCGTGGGTGTGTGTTGAGTATACCTCGGGCTGGTGCAGGAGCGCTCTCTGTACATGACCCCTCCTCCACAGGTCCTGGAGCAGTCAGACCACTGAGACCAGGCTGACCACTGGCCGTGGACCGCCCTCGGACCATGCTCCCCATATTTAACACACTGACCCCTCCGACACCACTGCAAGAAAGAGAGAGAGAAAGAAATGAAAGAGGAGAAGAAGACACACAGTTTTAGCTTTCTTATCAGTACTTGAACTCTGGCAAGGGCTTCTTGCTTGAGTTTCCTGGTTTGGACAAATGCCCAGCACCACATCTGGACTCTCAAACTCTCTTGCTACCACCAAAACGCATAATATACACACACATGCACACTAGGGCCCGACCGACATATCGGTTTGCCGATATTATTGGCAGATATTGGCCTATCAGCACACATGCTCTCCAATAGCTGTCGAAATTAAAACTATTTTTCAGGGCTGGGAAAAAAAAGTCTGGACTGGTAATTTTAAATTGTCAAATCACAGTTTGTCCTGCAGAGGGCGTTCCATTATTTATTTGGTGAAGTGTTACTGCTCAGTGCACTGATGTTTGGAATAAAGTCTCTTAGAAATCCTGCCTCCATTTCGTATCTTTGTCACACATATTTGATAACTGCATTCAAAATATTATATAAAGAATATCAGCTGAAATATCAGATATCAGAATTTTCTAACTCCCTAATTGGCATTGACCCAAAAAATCCCATATCAGTCGGGTCCTAATACACACTAGACATGCACTACACCAGAGCCCATCCATGCCAAACCCTGCATTCCTACTCATCACCACCTCTCTCTCTCTTAGGTCACTTCAGCTCATGGATTTTGTTCAAAGTTTGCAGAATCAGGACCGGACATTGTGTGGCATTCCTTTTTTTGTACACATGTAGCACACAGCAAAGGATTGTCCGTGTCAGATGTGTCCTCTCATATTGGAAATACACAGTTGGTTGTAGGTGAGGAGCAGCACTGTGCCTCTTGCATACTCTGCGGGAGGCACAACATGTTTTGTTTACAGCACATTGATAAAGGGAGATGAGGCTACTGACTTATCTTTCACAATGACTGTTTCTGCACTGATATCAACGTGTATCAGGATGTAATTGCATTTCAATTAAAGACTGGAAAACAACGTAAAAGACAAGCAGGTAAAAGTGAGAAGCAGCTGCACTCTGTGAACTTACACCTACTGAAGAAAGAAAGTCGCAGTGTTTTGGTTCTGTGTCCAGCAGCAGTGTGAGAACATCAACACGCTCACTCGTTCTCCGTGACTCTCCTGGACAATGACCTGATCTATTCACACATGAGCTCAATCCCACATCACACTGACTTGGACCGAACAGTTAGCAGAGTCAAGTCCAAGCCAAATGATTGACAGCCTGAAAGTGTTCACAAAAAGTAAGGTTCGCTTCCTCACATCATATTTCAACATGTGAAGAAGTCCAGCTGTCAACTCTCCTTTATTTAAGAAGCAAAGCTTTACTTTAATAGACAGAAGTGAGAAGTGTAGTGAGTGTGTAAAAAAGTACATGCACTCACAGCTGCAACAAGCACATTAGATCAAATCTAAATCAGGAAGTCGTTGTGTAAACTCTGATGCATTTTTTTCAGCTAACTGTTAAGCAGCAAATTAAACGTTTGCCCTCATTTTCTTTGACATAATTCAGACTAGCTGTGGATTTGTTTAGAAGAATATTTGATATTTGTATTACACTTTTTCTCTTCCATGCCAAGAGTTCATGGAGACGACTGAAGCCACTCCAGAGAGGTGTCTATTTTATCATCTAACTGTTGACAAAAAGCTACTTGTTAAAATGTTCACAAGGTGTCTATGCTGCACTGGTCAAGTAACTTTGTCAGCAGTATTGGGCAATAGCATCACTACAAGTAGAGAGGTTACTAATTTAACTCCATTTCTCAGTAGCGTGGTGGTAACACTACTTCCTAAGTCAAAAGTCTTTTCAGAAGCGAAGTTGATTTATTGATCGTGTAGTGCAGTAGCGTCCACAAAAGGTAAAAGCTATTTCCTCGGGATGAGCTCTGAATGGTAGCAGACTTCTTTTCAGCAGAGGTCTGGATGAATCTAAGGATTATCTCATGTGACTGACGCCAGCTTCACGCCGCGGCATTCAGACGAGGGAAGCACTTCTGTAAGACATCACACACTAATCCTACAGTTTATTCTTCTTGTTGCTTTGCTATCTGCTTTTCTTGACAAAACCTGTCCTACTCTGCCTCTGATTGACTACATGCCCCTTGACGCGTCTCTTTTTGAATTACTGACATAGCCAGATATTTTTAAGCCACGTTTACACGGGAGCAGCCCTACTAAAAACAGAGAGGTCTTTCCTTTGCGTCTTTAAAATATGTCCACGTTCGCGTGAACAACCCAAAGCGTTGTAGTATACAGGCCAGTCCAGTAGCTGGCAGCGTAAGTTTGTAATGACATACCGTCAGAGCTTCAGAAGCTGTTAACTTCCTGTTGCTGCTAAACCCTAAGGTGCAACAATTTAAAGATATTCAGCCGTGGATTGACTTCTAAAATTATTCTGCAAACACTTAAATTCACCTCAACTGACTGCTGTCATATTCAACTCGCTTTGGGTGCACTGTGGAGTGTTTAATCAGAGTTTGGTAGTGGCTAAAGAAGAATGCATTGACTTGCGCTAGCATTAGCATAAGCATTAGCATTGTCACTGCGTTCACAGGCGCTCCACTTGCCAGTTTACACAACCAGAAAGAAGGTTGTGGTTTCAAATGATTCCACTCTGGCACCAAGCTTTAAACGCTAGCAGTTTCAGGGGCGCCAGCACGCTGTTGTCATGTAAAAGGAAGGACGATCCACAACAAAACTGTTTTGTTTGATGCAAAAACTTGCACCATGTAAACTGCCCTTAATTTAAGTCTGTTATTTTATAATAAACAGTTCAACTAAATATTTCTTTGTTTATTTGTTTGGCTGACAGTTTTTCCTATCACTGACACAACGCTGTTTTGACATGAAGTAAAACAAAAAAAAAGCGACTTTGCAAGTAGCAAGCTACTTTTGCCATTTTCTCGTAGCTTAGCTTGCTACATTTCTCTGAGGATGGCTTGAAAGCAGTGAAGCTTTGTTTTGATGTGGAGTAACTGGTAGCTTATCTCACTACACTTTCCATGTAGCTTGCCCAATGCTGCTTGTCAGGCAGCAGAATGAGTGACTGCTGTGATGCTTTAAAGGAACAGGAAGTTATTTCCTCACCATGTCAGGACCACAGCTGGTTCCCTCTGCAGCAGGCATGAACTTGGTCTCACAGCGGTGCCCTGTTCGATGACACCACAGGGACTTGCAGATGTCCTGTCAAACAAGTCAAACACACAAGAGGATATTCATCAGATGTGGTGGGTTGTTTTATGTGTTTTGTTTGACTGTAATCAGTTTTTAAATGACTTAAAAGGTTTAGCATCGTGTTCCTCCACTCTTCCTCCTCCTTGACCTGTCAGCACCTGCCTCTTGCCAGGACCACCATCACACTGCTCGATCAGCCTCCACTGCCCCACTAGAATAAGTGTCTCCACAAAGCCTCGGTGTCAAATCTAATCACCGTCTTTCTTTAATGAAACAGACTGTAATTATACGTGTGTTCTGACCCAACAATACAGAGACAGTGCGAGCGAGTGAGCACAGAGGGAGAGCCAAAGTTGAAAGACAGGCGCCAGAGTTTGGCAACGAGTCCAACTGCAGCTGACAATAAGAGAGAAACCAGAGAAGAGTGAGGTTACAAGCAGGAGAGGCATCCTCGCTGCGTGTATGTATGTGTGTTTAAGTTTTTGTCCTCATGCTGATCTGCTTCCCTGACGCCAAGCAGGTGGTTGACAGCCTCTGCACTGTGCTGAAAATCATTCTACAGGAGCCCATCAGGGGCAACAAAACAACGGGGAAAGTGTGAAAGGCAGACTGTGAATCAGAGTGCAGGGTCATTTACCACCCACTGCCTTGCACACAGGTTTAAGAAATGCTGATGTATTTGATCTTCTTCTAGGGAAACACAGCCGGGATTTGGAGAAGTCATGAATAGCCAAGGCCATGTCCTGTGTGCTAATCCGTCATATACACGATTTGGCAAAGTCGATTTCCCAGCAATTACATCCCTGGAGGGGAAACCCTGAAGTATTTCATTTACATGTGAATCGACATCACTGAATGCGCCAAACATAAAGGGGTGGTAAGGGGAGGGGGTTCTTATTGAAATGATGGAATGTATTTTAACTAAGAGTCAAACGTGGGGGTTTAAGGTTATTCTGCAAAGATCACGCTAATTAATAAAATGCCAGTACATCATTAGCGCTGTAAAGCAGACAATTGCAGCCCCTATATGTGCTCCATCTCATTACTGTTGGCTCATCTAATGAGTCCTGGTTTGACCAAAGGGACACATGAATAATAATTGATTTAGGAATGTTGGTCCATGTAAACGCAGCACTATGCCACTGTTGTCCATGTGGTTCTTTGTTAATGCACAACACAGGGTTAGTTTATTGACCTATCCCTTTTTTTCTTACTCTGCTATCATTAGTGTTTGTACAGCGTAATGATGCTGCAGATACTATCAGCAGGTTAAACCAAAAATAACTGATTTTATGACCACGTGTGGGCATCGAAAGGTTCTATAAATGCAACAAAGACACATTCTAAGCTTTCAGTTTGAAATAGTTGATTGATTGTTGGCCAACAGTTCGTCATTTAACACAACGAGCAGATAAAAAACGGAGTTTGGACTTTCAATGTAAGTATAAGCACTTTGCTTTTATCTCTGTGTTGGTCTCCACCAACTCTAGAGTCAACAGTCTGGCTCTCAAACTGTTGTTTGTTAGCTTGTTAGCTTGTAACTTGCAGTGACTAACACAGCATTAGTGGTTGCAGAATGCAAACTCTTAGGGTGCGTTCCGAATTGCATACTTTTGCTTTTTACTTGTAGTGTGTACAGCAGTTGCCCTCAGAAAGTACATATTGTTGCATGTAGTGTGTATACAATCAATACATACTACTCTGCCATGATAGTGTGCATTGAACTTTGACTCTGATGCTCCTGTATCCGTCGCAGCCTTAGTGCGAATATTTGAAAGAGCCAGAATGCTTTCTAAGCCATTCTAAGGTAAAATTCTCACCATTTGCATTGATTTTTTCACTCAGCTGTGCGTAGCAAAAGTATTTTAACATATTAATTGTTCATAGGAGTCGCAAAACGTATATAGTACTCACACTAAAATGCCTTGTCATCTGTCAATCATGTGTCATCTGTCTCTGCTTTGTTTATATCTGAGTGACACAACGTGGCGTATGTGACATATTTTCCGCTATGCAGAGGATTGTGGGTCAGAATGGCCAGAAAAGCACGCTGGCTTGCATACTGCAAAATCCGTCTGGATGTAGTAGAACATCCTGGTACTTCTGGCATACTGCATTATACATACAATGTACTGGGACATACTAAATCTTTTTCTAGCATACTAAACAGTAGGGCAGTATGGGTACTGGAGCGCAGGGTCAGTCTTTGTACTGGCAAGTCCACTCTGTGCTCGAGGTTTCAGGTTTCTTTGCCTGTGATTGACCCTCAGATTTTTAATGTGCCAAGTCTAGCTGCCCAGAATACGTTTGAAGCTCAGATTTTTGAAATGTGCACAGACATCATCCCCTTTGGATGAGGAATGAAAAAAATCACCTTCTAGTGACAGATTTTAATAGTGTAAGTATAAGTAAATAAAGTCAAAGTTTTTTTAAGGGACATAAATGTTAAAAAAAAAACACATTTTTGAGTGAAGGGGATCTTTAAGAATGCCATAAACTCTGTGGAGTTGAAGGAAGTCACATAACAGATTCTCTGTGGGTTCCTAACAACTGAACCCTTTCAATACAAGTAGTCATACAATCCATTATTAATACATTTTTGATTAATCATGCTAAAAATGTGTCATGGTAATATCTCACCTTGACAAAATCAAGGCTGCACAGTTTGGCCTTGGAGCCAAACTGCCACTTGCACTGCGTGTCTGCATCATACAGCTGCCCGGGAAGCTGTTCGGGATACTTGTACTGACCGATCTGCCGAGGCTCATCCACCAGACAGGATGCCTGGGCTGTTCTATGAACACAGCAAACCACCCATGTGTCAGACATACAGTAACAACAACAAACTTGCAAATGTAACAGTGTTTGTGACCTGGCATGCGACATTGAGACCTACCCAAGGAAGCGGCTGAGGTACTGTCGACTGCAGGTGGACCAGGAGAAGACCCCGTTGTTTCCGGCCAGAGTGGGAGACATAATGTTGCCTTCTGTCTTGCGACAAGGGTTGCCCTCACCATCATGGATCATTCCAAAACTGGGAAAAAAATAGAGGAAACAGGTGACAACAAAGAACAAAGATGCTGACTGCATGTTGCGTAATAGAAAGAACACAACAGTTTTGTAATCATCAAACTGACACCTTTATATGTTATAAAGTAATGAAATGAAAGTGTAGCTTTCTGCACAGATTCATCAGAAAACCTCAGATGGTTGGTGACGTTCATGGCTCTTCTCTCTTACTCTGTTCTTCACAGTGTCATATGTTTAGCAATTTCACTGAGCAATTTACTTTGTTCTTCTGTCTCAACAGTTTTAGGACTTGAGTCAACGCGTACTCTCGGCCTGCCTTCTACTCTGCTGGCTGAATATATATGTTAGGATATTGTGTTTTATAGAGATTCTGACATTGTCACCAGGGTGACAAGGAAAAAAAACATTTGTTCTCAGTTTGTGTTGAAAAGCATTCCAGACAGACGAATGTCACTGGAACTTGACATCTACATCTCAAAATTACAGGCCCCCTATCTCAGTGGAAACGTCTACACATCAAAACACAGCCATGCGGCCTGAGGCACTTTCCATTATTATCTCATGAAGTGTCATGACGGAGCGCTCTAACATAAAGCTCTTATTTAAGAGTAAATTTGTTTCTTTTAATCAGAGCACATTCCTTTTCTTTAATATAAATTCAATAGATACACACAGTAGGGGAGACAATAAAGTGACTGTAACAGTCTACCACTCCCTAATGACACCAAAGGCTGTTTTATGCTTAAAAGACGTGTTGGCAGGTGTCTTAAGTGTCTGATGACACAAAAGTGTTTAAGCTTAAACGAAGTGTCAGGCGCCGTTTGTGGCTCAAACTGTGTTCTCCATGGCTTCTCCGTACGGCCAAGTGGTATAGCGGTCACTACTTGCAGTTCAGAAAAAGACACTGTGATACATTTGATTTGGCAGAAGAAGAGGAAATTATAAATGTAATTTGACAAAAGAGGAAAAGATCGTGGTCTGTGCACCCGATAAACGGGAGTAGAGAGGAGCGAGGGGAATGAGTTACGTCCTCGGAAACTATTTTCCCCAGTGAGTCCAACGTTATTTGGGCATCTTTAAATTCTCTCTGTGAATGGTCATACAGGTGAGGCTATTTTCTCACTTTATCCGCCAGTCACTCCTCAAAGCCATCCATTGTGAGCTTAATACTTTTTTCTGCCTCAGCTAAAGCAAGTAGAGTGCTGTTTCCATCTCTGGCAGCGATAGAGCGCTTGGCCCAGCCAGCCAATCAAAATGTGAGACAAATCAAAACAACATCTGCAACCTCAAAAGTTTTGACAGGTACACGACAGTCAGACGCCACATTTTTTTGTCTTTTTTACATCATTTTTGTCTTGAGACACTGTTGAAAGACACTTGTCTTTCAAGTATAAAAACAGCATTTATGTCTGACACAGTTTCATCCGTCAAGTCCACACGTACAGTTTCTGACTGTTTTGGGCCAACTGTGAGTGTGAAGGCAGCTTTACCACTCCAGAAACTGGATTATTATGTTTGTGCTGACGCAGTTCTTGGTAAACATACTTGTGTCCGGACTCGTGAGCGATAGTGAAAGCCAAGCCCAGTCCTGTGTCCTCGTTGATGGTGCAGCTCCGGTACTTACTGCACATTCCACTGATGGGAGCAAAACCTGCACAGACAAAGAGAGGGAGAGAGAGATGAGGTGTTAGGGTTCCGTTTAATAACGTCAAACCTCAAACCTGTAACATAAAATCCTCTCGTCTCTTCCTTTGTGGTGTAACCAGTCTCGGAACCCATCGGCTGAATTCGCCATCTGACTTCCAGCAGACAGCAATACAGCCTCTGGGGGCAAACCCCATTATTCTTGGGCTGCCTTTGGAGGAGGCGAATTTCTGTTTCCGACTTCCTTCTCCGCAACGCCGCTCGCTGTTTACAGTCCGACTGTTTATAGTCTGACGCGAGAATAGAGTTGGAGTTGAGAGACCACATCTACCAGCGGATCTTTTCACAAGTAGCCAGTTTACATGCTGTTAACAGTCCACCGTTAATTACATGGACTACAAAAGACTACAACTTGAAACCAGGACTTTTCCAGTACCAAGATCACCATACCTTGCACATGCAGCGAATGTAGAGTCTGTTAACCGCGATTATGGTGTAACTGAGCGCACAGTCTTTCTGTTGAAACTTCAGACAGATCTGGCAGCAAACAAATATCTGTCATGCAAACGGCATACATACATACATACATGCACGAAGGGGAATTTCACACCAGATGCAAAGTGCAACCTTACGAGCCGCAGCCAACTTCAGTTTGCTCCGAGGCTTTTAAAGCCAGATGGGACAGAAGAACTTCTGCCAGTGGTGAACGATTTACTGTAACTGACGAGCTGACAAAAATATTAACTAGTGGTCTCTGTTGGGCTTTTTTTGTTGTTGTTGTTTTTTTTCTTATGTTCTTGCTGCAGTTTCTCATATTGGACTCAACATGATAAGAACATGTCAGTAGCAACATCAATATGTGATGATGAATGAGGCTATGACTTAAAGGGCCAGGTGTTCACTCTGACAACACTGGCAAAATGTGGGTCACGTAGTATAACTGTGTTAGTGTTGTTACTCTCAGATCCAAAACCTCCTGACATGTCTGGCCCAGTTTTCTGTTGACTTCGTCTTAAGTCAGTGTCTTTTTTTCACAGATACATCAGTCACTTACTGCTAATTAATCATTCTAACCTCTTTAGCTTCTGCACCTAATGGGATAAAATGCTGCCCTGGGATGTTTAACAATTACACATGTAGTAATGTGAACGCAATATGATTAAGATATAAGCCAACACAAGTTGGCTTTAACAATGTTGATTCAGCTGCTTTTTATTCCCGTAGACCTGCATAAACTGAACATAAGCTTATTCTTAATTGTAGCACCGGTCACTATA